>KK502620.1:267959-281153 GCA_000688735.1 Glossina austeni
TTTTCATACGTTTTTGCACTTTTGTAAATGCGATAATATTAGTTGTAAGCGGTAGTCTGTTCATTAGAGCTTGTTCGCTTCTCATTCATACCTTTTAGAAAAAAAAAAAAATTTTTTTTGCTAATCATATTGTAAACGTATGGACGGACGCACAAACTAATCAATGGTTTGTTGATCGGTCAGTCGCTTTTTTATTTACCGGTTATTTATGTACTAACGGTCATAAAAGTATATAACGTTACGTATAAATAATTCGCTTATACTAATGAATTAATATACAAATAGTAAGAGAGTTGATTAAAAAATAATTTTTTTTTTCTTTTAAACTGATAACGCATTTACAATTTTAAATAAAAAAAAAAAGAGAAGAAATAGAATATGAAAAAGGAAGAAAAAAATATGCAAAAAAAAAAAAAAAAAATTAACAGCTGGCAGCAGGTATAATAGTCTCCTCTGTAAGAGGAGAGAGTGGGTAGTGAGATTCTCTCCTAAGAAGGTTTGTTAAAAATTCTCAGTTTAAGTTTTTATTAAAAATATTACATAAAAATTAGTTAAGAAAAAAAAAAAAAATTTTTTTTTTTACTGAACACATTCACCAAAATGTCTCTTATTTGCCGCTAAGTATGAGAGAAGTTTATAAAGCCACTCAATGTCAATTTCTGTGCTCATATCCTCCCATCTCTCATACTTACATACTTACTGCACTCGTTTTCTCTTCGATTTCAATTTTGTTTATTACATTTCTGACATGTATTCTTCAAGATGGCAGCGAATAATTTATAATAAGAAAAATGAATATTTAGACTCATTAGCTAGAAATAATGCTTTTTATGGTTTTTTTAGGGGAAATATCGCACTTTTCTATGATAATAAATTTTGTGATAATTTAGGCATTGATTTATAAATAGTTGTGGAGATAAGTCATCAGATTATAGTTTGCATCAACCATCCCCTTAATTTTTGTTCATTTGCTTCGCAATAAATTAGTCTTAAGCGATTACCTGAGATGTTCAGAAGCAAACTTTGCGAGCTTTCGTTCTCATTATAATACCAATTGGAAGCTTTTTTAATATTTATGGACGTTTTTTGATGTAATTGTAAACCTTACCTTAATTTCTTTTTCCTCTTCACAAGGCACTTGTCTTGTTAAGAAGAGCTGATTAGTTAGTTGCATCGAAATAGATCCCACCGCGTTTTTCACGATGAAAAGCTCAAAATTCGTATGCGAATTTTTATTACTTTCACGACGCATCCAAAACAACTTGTCCGAAATCTGCCCATTCCTAATGTGAAACAAGAAGAAGAAGAAGCAAAATTCTACACAGTACATTGGCCTTGTGAATGATGATTCATAGTTGGTCAAAATGTCTGTTGAAGGGACAGTGAATTACTGACGAAATCAGGTTCGATTTTGTGGTGCGAAATAAGACTTTTTTTTTCGATTCCTCTTTCCGCCTATTTCTTGGCTATGTTTTCGAATGATTGAAATTTATAAAAAAAAATTAGTCAGCTTGGAATTCTGGGAAGTAGCGAGAGTGAAACTCTTGCAATTCGAAGAACTCTTACAAACTTTCAAACGCTTTGCGATCAGGTCTCTGCAAAGGACTACATCGTGTTACTAAACTTTAAGAATCATCACGAGTTACCAAAAATCTATACAATATTATGGAATACAAGGTTGGTTATTTACTTTCGTATTGATCAGCTAAACCCATTTGAATGTCGTTTATTTTTACGACTGAAAAGAGAACGTATTTCTTCCTACGCTATGTTAAATATATAGTTCACAGATTCAGGGGGATCTCTGCTTGCAGTCAACTACATACTTTATTGATTCCATTGTAGGTAACTCAGTAGTATTTCTTTCCACATTCAGCTAAATACATAGCTTACAGACTAGCCTGACTCAGCAGTATTTCTGCTTTCACTTCGGTACATGCATAGTTTATCGCTTTAGTTAATTATATTCGGCCTCAAATGCTTAAAATATATCTTTAAGCTGTAAAATTATAAGATGAACTTTATCCAAACAAATAAATCATAAAAGAGGATAAAGAAGTCAGGAAAATTAGCGCGTGCAATTTAATGCGCACTTCCAGATCATGAAAATTTCTGCACACTATAATCTTATACAACGAATTAGAGGAAAGAAGATGATTTAAATTGAATGACTTGGGAACTAACCTATTTGACAATTGCTTGCTCGGAATCTCTGGCAACAATAATCTTTTTGGGCAGTTTGAATATAGTGCAGCGATTCCTTACACGTGCATGCATAAGAAGGTTCGCTTGTTATAATTTATTAAAAATGTTTAGCATGATATTATTTTGGATTAAAAAAATAGATCTCTGTACCGTCATCTTATGTAAATAGCAACCAAGTAATATACGGAATTAGTGTTCGTTTAGGCAATTAATCCGAGTATTGTAGTCAGAATATTTTTACCTTAAAAGCAAGTCCTTGCGAAAATAGGTTGCTTCTGTTGTTCTTACCGTCACTTGAGAACCGTAGATTTATTCTTGGTGTTTCTTTCTTAAGTTAATAAATGGAACCGCCGATTCGACCACATTACTTGACGAGATAATGTCTAATGTCCCTAATGGCTTCTCTAGGCACTTTATCTTTATTAAGCTTAGTCAATGTAAATATAGTTGTGAGCTGTTTAGTCAGTTCAGAGTTGTAAACGATGTGATGTGTTGTGTAAACGATTTTGATCACTTAATCTCCACCTTTAAATCAAAATTATGCTTAATACACCTAATTCTCTTTTTACACGATAGATACGTTCCCAAAAAATACGTGTAAAAAAATTCCTGTAAAAAGAGAATTAGGTGTAAAGAAAAAAGTTCTTGTTCGAGTTCACTTAATTTATTTCGTGCTTACACATTTTAATTCATTAAATATTTTATAAAAAATAACTTCTTCTTTGGAAAAAGGGAATTAAAAATCGTGTTAAAACAAAATAATTCGTGTAAAAAAAGAAATTTTTTTTCTTTTGAATTCGTGTTAAATCATATTGGTGTAAAAAAAATCGTGAATCGTACGTGTACGTGGGATTTGCCTATGTCGTATTTAAATTAATTTCCAATCTTAACATCTCTGCTATGATTCGAGAATTAATTGGTGTTATTTACTGTTATCGGTTGCCAAGCTTTTGTATAGTTTTTGCAATGACTTAGGGGTTCGCTTGCAACTTGGATCTATATTGGTTGTGGGTGTGTCTTCGTGCACATGTGTTTTTTTGCTTTTTTCTTTCTCATTTGAATTATTATTTTTTTCTTTAGTTTTTCTTATATACTTTGCATTAGTTTTTAATATTAATTAGTATAAAATTTATTTCTAAGAGTTGATTGAATTCGGCTGTTAATTTATTTTAACCAAGTTTCATATGTAAGTAAATAAACAAAAAAATAAATAATAATAGAAACATTAGCTCCCTTTTCTGTGCTCCACCTTTTTATAACGGAAAATGTCATTTTGGCAGTAAATTTATTTAGTGCTTCAATGCTTCGTTTTAGTTGCTTTGTTAACCACAATTATTCAGTACATCTTAGAGGAAGGAGGAGTCCTGAAAGATTATCTTAAATGTTACTTTAAAAAGTTATGCTATCTTTGTCCAGTCAATGCGAACAAAAAAAAAAAAAATGATAACAAATCTACGTATTCAAGTATTCAAGGTTTTATTCAACGTTCTACCAAATTGAATAGAATTTCAAATAGAAATGAATTTTTCATTTGATTTTATTTAATTAAATATTTAGCAAACGAATTCCGGTACGTGAGAGTAATCTGAAAATTGTACAGATTTATTAATGATTAAGTATTTATGCCGTTTTGCTGTCACTATAAATTCATTTGAAGCTAAGCTATCTTTGTTTTGTGCAAAAAAAAAAAAAAAAAAAAAANAAAAAACAGAAAAAATAATAAACCCCCAACGAAAAGTGCATGTGCAACGAGTGAGTGAGCTCAGTTTGTTGTTTAGTTGCATTCGTGCACGTTGAGCTACGTTCTGGTGTCTTTACTGACAAATCAACAGAATATACACAACATATACATATACACGCACATATATACATATATACATACATACATACATACACAAACACACGCGGTCACACGCACACGTACGTATACCTAGAGAACGAAAAGGCAGTTTAAGATTTTGCTACTGCATAGTAGTATGTATTACTATTGCTTACTGACTGTGCCTAGTGGTTAGTTAGTTCTATATGCACATTAAAATGTGCTTGGACTGTCGTTTGTTGTTTTGCCAACGGTTATTATTGGACGCTCTCTTACCGTACGTTATTACGATTATTATTACTATATTTTATTACTATAACATGTGATTGTGTGTGCCGGTGTGTCTTTTGAGAAAAATTAAAGCATTGCTACTTTGTGTTTGCCTTTACATGGTTGTAATGCATAATGTGCGCGGTTCTCGGTTGCATTACAACAACTGACTTGTAAACAAAAGTAAATAAATGTTCGTTGAGTAAAAGAAGAAGAAGAAAAAAAGGAGAAAAACAAAAAAAACGAAAAAAGAAGAAGAAGAAAAACTGTTTGAAAGCTTATTACCGAGAGTTGCTGTCTTTTGTTTTTTCGCTGTTTTTTTTTATTTTTTGTTTTTTTTTTACAAGGGCAAAGAGCGCCTGATGTAATTGAGTGATGGAAGATTGAGTTTGAAAGAGAACGAGAAGTAGAGAAAAGACGAATTTAATAGAAAAAGCGCTGAAACAAAAAAAAAAAAAAAAAAAAACTCGCATGATTCTTGGAGAAAAAGTGAGTAAACGCTCTCGGAGTTGTAGGGAACTTCGAGGAAAAAGGAAAAAAAAAAGATGAATGCTAGAACTTTTCATTATTGCATATGTAAGCGTAAATAAGCATTCACAACAAAAAATGAGAATAGCTTGGTGAGTAACGATTATTATTTAAAAAAGTAGACTCACACTAGTGTAAAAAACATCGTCTCTTTGTTGGTTGCATACCTCTTTCTACCACATACCGTTCCATACGATTTTGCTGAATTTATTTTCGCATTTTCTGTATTGAATTTTTACAGTAAATTTTTATTATATCGTAAATAGTAATTCGTATTAAATATAGCGACTTTTTGACATTTATATGAAGTTTTTGTTATTTATTTCGGTTTTCGTTATTTTTTTGTTTTTTTTTTGTTTTTTGTTAAAAGCGTTAATTGTTAGTCATATTAAGAGCGATTTTTACGGTCTTATAGCCTCATACTCATAACTTGGTAATAAGCCGGCATTTTGACATTTATTTTCATTGATAAAATGTTCATTTGACGTTTAATAATCTTTTAATAATTTAACAATCAAGTTAAATATATGAAGATTTGCCTAAGCATGCATGCATGCCTCTTACCTAAATGTTTCAAAAATATGCAATACATTGTTTATTTATTTAATTTAATTTTTAAATCTACGCACACACACACACACTTAACTTACATAAACACATACATAGTTAGCATGCATGTGCATGTGCATGTGCATGTGCATATGCATGTGCATGTAGATTTCTTCTTTCCTTCTCTTTTTTTCTTTTCCTTTTTTGCGTAACGATATCGGTTATGGCGTTGAGAACGCACTCAGTAGTGGCAGTTGAACTAGAGAAATTAATGCCTGACTCGATGTGATGCAGAGGAATGTATTGTGTGTTTATTATGGTCGTCGGTCGCTAATATTGTCGACGTTTTATTATTGTGGTCGTTTGTGTCGTTTATTTTAGCGCGCGTGTGTGTGCGTATGTTTAGATGTGTGCATGTTTCCATGTGTGCAAATGTGTAGTTTTGTCTTGTTGTTGTTATCATGTACATTGTATAAATTTTCTTCTTCTATTTTTTTTTTTTTNACACACACACATTTGTAAATTATTATAATAAATGTATAAAGAAAGAAATATGAATGCAAAAAGCACTGCTTGCTTAATGTCAAGTGTAAAACTGCAATTAACACCAGACTGTAAGTTGAAAATCCACCACCATTTAATGAAAATTCACCATTGCACACACCACACACAAACACACACACACTAAACAATTTCAAATTGACTGCTAATGTGCATGTATGTGTATGCGTTGTGCAGAGAAATATGACTGCGATGCATTCTGTTTAGTCGCTGCAAGCAGAAACGCAGGCAGCATCCATATTCTGCGACAGCGGCCTGTCAACGGTTTCTTTGTTCCCCCAGTGCAAATTGCATTTTCAAGATGCAGAATGAATGCATTTTTCAGTTCCTTTTTGTTGTCGATATTTTACGAAATGTTTTTTTTTGTTTGCTTTTTTCTGCAACTTTTTATAAATATATATATATGTATATATATATATATATATATGTGTGTGTATTTTCGGCTGTCATTCTTTTGTTACACCCTTTTCTTTATGGATATTTTATGCATTTTTTTGCAACTCTCGTTTGCCTGCTTGCATGTGCTTTATGCTGATGTTCTTCAATGCATTCGTTTTTTCTTTCTTTTTTGTTTTTTTTTTTTCTCATTTTTTTTTTTTGATTCGTTTGTTTGTTTGTTTATCAAAAAATTGCATTCATTGTCCAAAAATTGCATTCAAATTTCATTCGTTTTCATTTGCAGGCAAAACTTTCTGTTGACATGTTTGCGTGTATTGAGCTTTTTATAAATACATACATTATACGTATGCCGACAAAGAATAATTTGTTCATGCGAATATGTGAATGGTTATATATGCATATCATCGGAAGTGCATTTCGTTGCATTTTGATGCATTTTTGGTATATTTTTTTTTTAAAATGTTTTTTTGATTGCAAAGAACACCAAAAGCAGGGTGAACTTTTTAGTTATATAAAAAATTTGAACTAAAATTTTTGTCGCTCATAACTGAACGATTTAGATTGACCTTAACAAACAAGTGAGAACATTTTTTAAACTACAAGTGATAGCGAATTTTGAAAACTCTACTCTAGCAAANAAAAAAAAAAAAATGATAACAAATCTACGTATTCAAGTATTCAAGGTTTTATTCAACGTTCTACCAAATTGAATAGAATTTCAAATAGAAATGAATTTTTCATTTGATTTTATTTAATTAAATATTTAGCAAACGAATTCCGGTACGTGAGAGTAATCTGAAAATTGTACAGATTTATTAATGATTAAGTATTTATGCCGTTTTGCTGTCACTATAAATTCATTTGAAGCTAAGCTATCTTTGTTTTGTGCAAAAAAAAAAAAAAAAAAAAAACAAAAAAAATAGAAAAAAAAATTTGCTACAAAAACGTGAGATATAAACACTTGCACATATACGTATGTATCTGCACTTTGGCGACATGTCCTTGTCATTTCAAATGTCACCGTAATGATCATAATGAACAGTTGGAAAATTTTAAAAATCTTGTTTATGCGCTTGTTTTTTTTTTTGTCTTCGTTATTATTTTGCTCATCAAAAGCTTATTTAAAATATAAAAAAAAAAAAAAATTGTTAATATTAACACAATAAAAATACTTCCTTGATTTATAGTAATGGCCGAGATGGCCGCCGCAATCTTAAGACTAAGACAGTTATTGTAACGATTTTTCCTTCTTTTCGGGATTTTTTCTTTTTTTTTTTGATCTTTAGCACTTGCAAAAAAGAAAAGTAACAACAACAATAATAACAACATAATAAAAAAAAAAAGAAAAAAAGAAGAAAATTGCAGTAATAGAAAGAAAAAGATACGTATGGTTAAATGACACATTTTGCTTAGAAATGACTTAAGTGAAAAGCGACTGAATGAATAAATGTTTTATGTGCAAGATACAACGACAACGTATAAAAGATGACATTTTGCACATTTGGAATTTTTAATGATTTTTAATATGTCAGATATACATACACACGTATATACGTACGTATATACATATAACAAGGAAGAATACTTGAATAATTCTGCGCAATTTTTACGCACAACACAATTAATAAGCATATAAAAAATTGCAAAGAAATAATAAGCGCTTTTATTAGAATATTTTGATTCAATTTTATTGCGTGTTTATCCGATAAATCATTTAAAAAAAAATTCATTTACATAAAAACCTATCTTCGGAATATTAATCCATCCACTAAAAAAAAATTTACCTAACAAAAGATGATCTTTCGAACCTGTTTGAAGCAATGCATGCATTTACTAATAAATGTCCCCATCTAAAGTTTGCCTCAGAATTACATATATATTGACGGAAGAAATTACTTCTGAAATAAAGTGACGTTTTGTCTTTGCAATAATGACTATGAAACTATGAAGTAAATCATTATCTCATAGGATACGACTGGAATTCCTCTCATTTCCTTCACAAATGATTTGGTTTTTTTATATGCCTTCTGCTCTCGTGATCTTTTCCCAAAGTATCTATGCTTTTATTAGAAAAAATAAAAAAAACAATGATTTCCTTAAGCAACCAGCAGTGGTTTTAATTCTTTATCGGCTTTTTTTGGGGGAAGTTTTTGGTTTTAATAGTACATTAGGCAGATTTCTGCGACCTAATAAATTGTAATGTTCAAAGTTCACCAGTTCAATAACGACAACCTTCGGTTCTTGATCCGTCATTAATCCCTTGACTTTCTCAAGGCCGACGAGAGACCGTAACTTGTTCATTTTAATTGCGAGAGAGAGGGTTTTTGTTTTGGCAGCGACGAGAGATCATAACTTGTGCAAATTAATTGCGCGAGAGGGCCCTTGTTTTAGCAGCGCAAGTGAAAATTTTTCCTATCGACTTTGCCAAAGTAGCCGAAAATGATGTTTGCAAAAAGTAATGCTTTGATGATCCATACGATTAACATCTGAATGATTATGGTGTCCACCAATGCGAGCATTCCCATGACCCAGATATGACACATTTTTTCGTCTTTTTCGTCTTATTAGTTAGTATCTCGAAATTTTCTAATTTTTCCGCAATAACCTATTCATGGCTTTAGCACTGAAACCTATGTTATACGTTGCGATTGATTTTTGTAAGTTCTTGATAACATCTTGCGCCAGCAGATAGTGGAGGCGTCATCATCTAAACTGAACTGTAACACGTGGAGCAACGTAATGGAATGTAGATTTATCTTTGCACGCCAACGTCTTGCGAGGACGAATTAAATTAAGGCTTTCAATTCATCGAAGTGGTAGATAGAAAAGCTGCCGATTTACTGACTATTGATTCCTCTACTAGTCATGAAGTCATAATCCATGAACATCGCAAAATTCGCAAAAAAAAGATTTAAAATCAAGTGCAGATGAAAAGATATATTTTTCAACCAGTTTGAAATATCCATTTGTTGTACGAGTTATTTGGTTAGTTCATTATATTCATTTTTAGTGCACATAAAAAATATTCTTTTTAAAAAGGAAAGAACAAAAGTAAAATCAGATGATAATCATCTTTCTTCCAAAATGATGGAAATTCCATGAACATCAAGTTTTTTACACAATAAGTATAAGACTGACTTGCTTGTTGAGTTGAGTGAATGCAATAAAGCTGGACATAAACTTAATTAAAAAAAGAAAAGAAAGAAAAAAGAATTGTATTTTTCGAAACTTTTCTACTAGTTTTCCCTCAGATTCATATAAAAAGAAAAGTTAAAGAAAAAATTCAATTAACTTCCAAGAGATTTTGACGGTTAGTCAGTCAGTTGGTGAGCCAATTATTAGTCTAAGTGTGATGCTAGCTGATGTGCAGTTGTGTAATATGTTCTTAAGATCATGCGGTGGCACATCTAATAATAATTCGTTCTGCATCGGCCAACAAAGGCAAGTCTGATGAATGTCTGACACAAATCTCTCTGCTTAGCTTTAACTTTGCCCAGAGTATTATACGTTCGCACGTTATACGCACGTATCTATATATATATATATATATATACATATATGTATATATGTACGTATAGATAGATAGATACATATGCACTTTAGTCTATATATATTTGTGGTATAATTTTCAAAGGCTTTCATTTTTCAACATAATTTTCTTGAGTTCGCCTTAATTCCTAAAGTGCAAGTTTGCTTATTGTAAAGTTTGCAAGAATGCTTTTTAAGAGGATTACATTAGCACGTACACCTTAGAGTACTCATCGTCGGGCATCATCTGTTGTTGTTGTTGTTGTTGTTGTTGTTGTTGTTGTTGTTGTTGTTGTATGTATTCTTCTTGTTTTAGTTATCGATCACTTTTGCATTTGTTTGCTGTTTCATGCACAGCAAAAACATTAAGGCTTTAATAACAACCAACTATATATATGAGTGGCTCGCTATGTATGTACGCATGTGTTGAAAAACATACCAAAAATGCTTTTTACACGTTCAAATTATAAACTAAAAAAGGAAAAGCAAAAAAAAAAAAAAAACGCGAAACAAGTTATTGGAACAGGTTCATGACCTTGACCATCATCTTGCTTAGCGGCCTTTGTAAACCGAAAACACAAAACAACTCTGCTATTAAGCGCAGCTGATTGTTACATTACCAGCAGCAACAGCAGCAACAGCAGCAACAGCAGCAGCAGCAATAATAATAATAACAATAAGACTGCAAATCACATGTTGCACATGCACAATATGTTGCATTAACATTTGCGCACACATGCGCAAACATGTGAAAACTCATAGATATTGTGTAAACAATTGGCAGACATATAGCGCCGTGGAGCACAAGGCCAAGGTTTCGATAGATTTAATTTCGAGCAAATTTCAATATGTTTTCATTAGGATTAGGACGATGAGTTATTTATGTCATTGCATTTGTTACCCAAAACTTGAATGGTCCTTGAATGGTGAATTAGTTTTGTCAACGTTCGAGAGATCAAACTGACTTTTCTACACGAAAGTTTATCAGTTCAGTGAACCTTTTATTATAAGACTTAACATGTTACATACATGTATGTCGTAACTTTTAGTCTTTTTTTATATCTGCCACTCATTGCGAAATTTTTCTTTCTTTGCGCGTGCGTAACAGAAGCTACATGAAGTATAAAGATTTCGTGCAATTATCTCCCAATATATATACTAATGCCAATCCATTGACTTTTATTAAAGTTCCTAAAGAGCTAAGAAAAACCATTTGTTAACTCTGTTCAATGCAAATGAATTTTGAAAAGCAGGCTTTTAAAAAAATCTCTTATTTCACAATATCATCCATCAGCCATTAAGCCAGACAGTAAAATTTCGAAAAAAAAAATTTTCGTGAAAAATTTATTTACAACGATCTTGATTATATGCATCAGGATGCGAACGGTTTGCTCATTTCCGTCCGGGTCCCTGCTCTGCTTAACCAATTGCTAATAAAATTGATGAAATTAAGGCCCAAAACGTTTATCACGTCGCATATTGATTATTGAAAAAGTTGTTGAATTATTCTCGTAAGGCATGACCCAGAAAAAAGCTCTATGTTTGGATATATCGTATACCTTAATAGTGAAAACTTTCATGGACCACGAGTCGTTGTTGAAACGACAATCGATCTGTCGATTGATGGATAAGAGATTGATAAGCAGCCGTAAGGGACAAAACGGCTAGCGGTCCAGGATGGATTTAGCTGCATAAACAGTGACAAAGCTCGTGACCGTATAAGGAGTGAGGTGCTCTAATATTGCGGCGACATGATAGATTCTGTACGATATTGTCATTAACTAATGCGATTAAGGTGAACAATGCATCCAAAGTGTTCGGAGTAAATGAATTCGAAAGTCCGTTACGACAATCATGACATTGCACATATTTTTAACAATTTAGCAAATGCTGAGAGAGCTCAGTTTGGAAATTCCCATTACCCCTATGCGCCGTGTCTCGTCCCACGCAAATACTATTCGTTTCGGCCCTTCCATAACACTACCCTAATGGCGTCGTTGTCTTCAACAAACAATCGTATAGAAAATATTTGGTTCAGTTTCTTGTTCAAAAATCTCAAAACTTGAACAACGACGAATAATGAATGATCTCAACTGTAAAATAGTTAAAGGTTCGTCGACTGAAGTGCTACGTATTTTGTTTAACAAAAAGGCTTGAAACTTGGTGAAAAACGTCACGAACCGTTTTTCTTTTATTTACTGCAACATACTCGATCACCGTAAGATTTGAAGTCCATTTATTGCTATCGGCCTGTCCGCTTGTCCGCTATCATTTGCATTGAAAATCTAATGGCAGGAAATGTTGAAAAACTTCGATATTCTTAGTTGACTATATTTGAAGTCATACTACGTACTAAACTTGGCCTAAAAGTTCTTGATGGCCATTATTTTAAATTGCAGTGAAAAACGAGATGTCAACACATCTAAAATGGGGGAAAAACATTGACTTGAGTCCGAGATAGGAGATGTTTATCAAAACTTTGACGAAATATTGCCTATGGCCGTTTAAAAGTTTAAGTAAAAAATTGTAATTAAAAAATTAATTACAATTAATTAATTAATTAATTAATTACAATTAATTACAATTAATTACAATTAATTAATTACAATTAATTACAATTAAGTTTTATTCAGTTTATTAATATGATACAGTTTTCCCTGCAAGAGGGTTATAATGTGCTTGCTATCACTTACAATCTCTTAGCTTGGCTTCTGCATCTTTGACAGCTCGCTATCAACGTTTTCCCAGAACGTGATTGAATTTAGGCAAGCAACCACCAATATGTGGCGTCATTAGCGTAGATGTAAAATCGACCTTGTAGTCGATTGGTAAATGGGCATTTATTTAGCATTAAAACTAGAGCGATTTTAATTTTCTCATATTTTTCTAATTTCCATTCTTTACTTTTTTTCTTCACTTCACTATTTACTGAACAAATAATTGTTTTCTTATGATTCCAAATCGTTCATTTATGTGATCATTGCATTTAATCACCTTTCGGTTCAAGGCCACCACAGTTGTGCATATGTGCATATTCATAAAAGCATATGTGTGTGTATGTGCATATGTTAACCAATTCACTTGAATTATTTTGTCATTTAGCTCTCGAGTGGGTGGAACGAGTAAAGTATTCAAAATCACTTTAATAATTTTGCTTTTTTACAAATTTTTTTTACGTTTTTATATGTTTTTTATTCTCCAAATTACAATTGTTCGACCAATTTTATCTTTATGTTTTTTTTCTTTCCTTTTTTTTTTTTTTTTTTTTTTCCTTTTTTTTTTTTTTTTTTTTTTGTGCAATTTTTCAACCATAATTGTTTGTTATTGTCATTATC
>KK502620.1:326692-353321 GCA_000688735.1 Glossina austeni
TATATATGCAAATAAATATATATATATATATATATATGCAAATATATATATATATATATATATGCAAATATATATATATATATATATATATATGTGTGTGTAGACGCGGTCTTACATCGTTACATCTTGACGTTATTATTGTAATACTTTATATGCTACCAGTAGACGAAGTCATTTGTGTAATTTTGAGCATGCTGATGGTACTAGTACTTCAGTACCTAAAGTCCTCCTGCCTTGACCATAAATGATTTTTTCTGATAAATTGTAGACTGACAAAATGACAAAATGAAGGTGATCAGTAAAAATAATTTGGCATCTTCTTAAACACTCTTTACTGTTTGGAACTTGTTGTCGTAATGTCGTGGACGGACGGATTTTTAAACATTGTCTAAACCAACATTGCTTGTTACTGCAATGTTTTCCAATCATTCAGAACTTTAAAACCTTTTAACCTTTCTGGTGGACCAACCCAACATCGTGTTGAGTAAAAATATTTATATATATACAGTAGAATATACAAAATATAATGAAACAATTGAAAAATTGAAATTGAACGAAAACTATTACGAAAACGAAACTATTTCAATCACATGTGTGTCTGTAATGGATATGAAAAACATTTTGTTCCTATTTCTGTCAAATTACATTTGAATCCATTCAACCTTTCGC
Organism: Glossina austeni; assembly: GCA_000688735.1. Lineage (NCBI taxonomy): Eukaryota > Metazoa > Arthropoda > Insecta > Diptera > Glossinidae > Glossina > Glossina austeni. The sequence goes on from KK502620.1 coordinate 327,362, forward strand.
TGGAGAAGGCAAAAATGTTCTATAGAGTTATTGATATCATGTGCATGAAAGCACACATACATCAAAATGTGCAGAGACCGTCATACATACATACATACATACATGCATTCATATATATATATATATATATATATATATATATGCTGTGATTTTGTACAGAAAACGAAATAGAAATATAGGAAAAATAAAATTAAATACAAAATGCAACAAGTCGTTGCCCTCGAATTTTGAATCCATACAAATACATGGATACATGTATACGTATTCAATAAGTATATAAAGACGATATAAAACCCGACCGCAACTATGGAAACTATAGAAAAAGTAAATCAAAAAAAAAAAAAAAAGAAGAGAACTAAATAGTAAAACAAGAAACTGCTTGAATACATACATATATATATCTATATAAATATTTATATATATGTACATGTACATGTACATAAGAGAAAGATTCACGTTGTCTGTATTTGGAAAGGACGAAAAATAAAAAAAAAGCAAAACAAAAATCCAGACTGTATCCTTTGTAGAGCTCGACCGCCCACTCATACCGCTGTGTAGCATCTCGTACAAAGAAAAATTTTGTAACCAATGCTTGGATTGTGCAATAATTCTCGTAGAGACGATAAACGGGGTAAGATGTAAGAATCTCTTCCTTCTCGAAAGGTAGACGCAGCTTTTATGTTCACACAAAGCACAAAAAAGTATAACCATACAAACTACATACAAATATACGCTCGTAGACAAAAAAACCTAAACAAAAAAGTTTTCTTTTGTATTTTCTGTTAACATTTCCTTGTACCGACATAGAGTGTCAGACTATTTGAGGAACAGTGTCGGAAAATGCAAAACAGAAGTGAACTGAAAAACTGAAAACCTGCAAACATTTATGAAAAAACAAGTAAAGCAAAACAAAAAAATCAAAAAAAAAAAAAAAGACAAGAAAAGTTTTTCGTTTAAATGCCAAAATGAGTACAAGTCATTGTAGCAACAAAGGAACACCGACACCAGTACCATAACGCATACTCATATATTCACGAGTCATCACGTATATAAACAAACCGAAAACAGCAGACACACACACACACACACATATATATATATATACATATCTATATATATATAAATAAACTCTTATGTGCTTACGGTCTGCAGAAAGAAAAATAAAACCAAACAGCATATATATTGAAAAGGAACACAAACCACTATCATCGTCATCATCATAGTCGTCCGTAGTCGTCCTCAGGATGGCATGCAACAGTTAACGAACTAACGACATGAGTTTTTTTGCCACACTTACATAAGTACACGTGTATGTAGTGTCAAAAATATGTTTTGCTATTACCTCAATTCTTATTTGCATTCATATACATACAAATACATACATGAACACGCACAAACCGATGCACAATATACACACTCATGCACCCAATTACACAATAAGACATATTTAGGTTTAAATGAATGGTGGGGATACCTTTTGCCGAGAAGTCAATGTGTTTGTATGTGCATCGGAATGGTGATATCCAAATAATGACACCTTTCGATTTATTTAAACGAATACATATACGTGCAAACCTATATATATATACATATATATATATATACATATAGTTATATATATGCACAAATATTAAAAGCATCTCATCTCAAACCGCTATAGCAGCAAATACAATGACTGCAAATGAACATTCCTCGATATGCTCTTTGTATGCTTAGTGGTGGGTTTGTTTGTGTCAGTAAGCATCCTTGAGTTGTTCAATTTAACATTCATTTCGTTGAGATTTAATTTCGTTCGCTTGTCGCTTTCGAGTGTTCATGTAATGTTTTTGTCTTTTTGTCTTTTTGTTGTTGTTGTTGTTGTTGTTGTTGTTGTTGTTAGCTTTTCATGCTGATATAAAATAACTGAAATTTCGTTTGATTCCTTTTGCTTAAAATATCATTCTGCAGACACCTACACATGTATATGCATATATATATACATATCCTTCTGTTCTGATATATAAGCATTTTGAACTATGTTATGATATAAGTGTCAGTGTGTATGATTTTAATGGCACATAATAAAACATTTCAACTATTTGACTTACGTAAAATTCTACATTGTTTCACTTAACAATGCTTGGTGGTGACAAGTTTTATTTGCTTTAGTATTGAAGAAACGACACCTTGCCTGATTAAGGACCTGCTTTATTAATATTTGAGTGATGAAATATTTAGGGCAAAAAATTAAGGAAAAGAAATTTGTATAATCTTCGATCGATTCGTCGCTATCGAAATATGTAGAATTTTTTCGAAAAGTTAATTTAAGCGTTTTTTATCGTTAACACTATTCTCTCTCTGGCCGAAAGATTAGTCTTTTTCATTTCAAAAATCGCCCATAACACAAAAATCAATTTTTCTAAAAAATTCTATGTATCGTAAATCAAAGATATAGAAATTTAGATTAAATGATTTTTTTTTTTTATTCAAATTTGCATCAAAATATCCGTAGACCGCAGAGTTGCTTTGATTGAAGAGCCTTTGGCTCGATTGTAATCTTTTTAGTATTTTGTCAAAATAATTTTCTTTCTAGCACTTAAAGGCATGTTTGATAACCTCCTCATATATAAAATTATTCTATTAACTTTCCTTCTATTCCCAAAAAAATTGTCAAAAAATCTCTTTCTTTAGGCTGTTACAGAGACTTTGCTTTTTTCAAAGTTGCTTCCCCTTTTTCGTATATTTATTACATAAAAAATATTTTTAATTGTACATATATATATGTACATGTATGTATGTATGTATGTATGTATGTATGTATGTATGTATATATATGTAAAATATTATATATTGTAATATATATGTAAAATATTATATATTGTAATATATATGTAAAATAAGTAAAAAATCTAACTAACATGTAACATGTTAGCGAAAATAAGTTTCAAAAAATATTTAATTACAATATTGGCAATAATACTAGGAAATGGAATTAAATCATTTGCATTAAAAATGCAACCATGTAACGAAAGTAAAAAAAAAATTTTAAATAAGAACGCAATATGACATTTCAATTTTAATTCTCCGTAACCAATTAGATTAAAAATTATTTATATATATATATATATATATATATATATATATATATGTATATATGTACAGAAATGTACCCAAAACAACAAAGACAACAATAAGGAAACGATGATGAAAACGAAATTAATTATTATGTTTCAATGATTTAATGAGTTTTAGGTATTGCCCACCACCTCCACCACCAACTATACTACCAACTACTACTGTTGCTAAATATAAAGATTGCCTGGAGATTTCTAAACTGGCACATGTTTAAAACGTTTCTAACATTTTTTACGACAATTTAGTATAAATTATTTCTAATATAAAATGGGTTTGCGTTTCTATTCGATTAATTTTTGTTTTGAAATTTAATTAATAGTTTATCGTTTCTTAATTCCAAGCGCAGCAATTCGAATGAAATAATAATCAAAACAGCGCAGATAATACAATAAAGAAAGCGTGCACTTGCTTATAAATATCTGTAAAGAGATTTTTTTTTTTTTTTTTTTTGCTGGTGTAATAAGTATTGGCTATAGTGGGCTTATTATTGCTCAACCTAATTCGATAATGGAGCAAATTTTAAAAATATTCTTTATCTGGTTTTCATTTAAAAATATACTTAAAAGTAATCTTAGTTTACTATTGTAGTCTATCCAAAGGCTACTTTGGACCTATTTTTTATTTGCTTTCCATGCCAAAGACGAGAATTTTTAATGTAAACAATGAGAAAAGTTGGAATAAAAATTTTACCGAAAGTTCTTAGATCATTGCCAAAGGCAAAGGGCGGACGGGTTGTTAACATCTGTGTATTTTAATTTCCAAATGTTTTTTTCCTTGTAAAGCTCTCAGCAGCATTTTTCGGTGTTACGAATCGATCATTTACAATAACTTACTTCGACTCTTCAATAGGGCATTTAAGAACATGAAATAAATAAATAATTTGCAGTAACAACAGCGAAAATGTTAAAGCGGCAACTTGATTATATCTAAAAAAAAATATTTAAAAAAACGAAATCAAGAAAACTTGTATGGAATATTAATGAATTATACAGGTACGGGTATTAAATATATCCGAATAGCTGACACAGCAGGAGGGCTTATTATTTTACTAAAAGCAGTGCTCATAAAAAATGTATAATAAAGATTTTCGGGAAGCTTTTATTTAGCTCTCTATAAATTTACAGAAATTCGATTCTATTATAATAAATTAATCTGAAGTAAAAGCAAGCAAGAAAATTATATTGAGCTTTTTTTTATTACACACGCCCTTTAAGTTAAGAAAACGAAAAAAAAAAAAAACGAATTATAATAAGATTTCTATACTCGATAACATTGGAAGCACGTGGTCGCTTTTTTCCAGGTGCTATAAGACCTTTTCAACCACAGAATATTGTTTTAGCCTATAAGTAAGAAGCTCTTCTGCTTTTGAATGCAGAAGTGTTTTTAGTTTATATCGTATTGTAGTCGCGTCCTTTGGTCGATTTGGTCCATTTTTCAATACCAAACTGAGCGAATTTGTTTTTTCTTTTTTCGCAATATGAAGAACAATTATTATAGACACACATCAACGTGAAAAGACGGACAGACATATCTATGTAGCACTTCAAATATCTATTATTTCCATGATTTTGAATAACCGCACCCACGTCACGTTTCATGAAGGCGTCTCTCACCACTTCCAGTACGAAGAGAGAGAGCAAAGAAAACTCGGCTTGAACTTTTGGCATCCTTGGTATTGATGTGTATTTCGTAAAGTCTTTACTCCTATTTTAGGCAGTACATAGCAACACTTGCGCTTGAATTTTATACAGAATCCCCGAACACTAATGTCTACTATTTTCAACTCATAAAGAACAAGACTTTGTAAGAGCAGTAAGTTTTTATTATGATTTATTAGATAAAGTCCTGTGGTAACGTGCGTAACAGTGACTTCGTGTAGTTTCTATATGATGCTAGATGCTAGAAATTGAAGAAATTTAGTAACCGTTTTATGTTTGACTTTTAATTCTTTTGGTTTCGATGACTTATGGCGATATAGTTCATTGTCGCGCTAATATTATGAAAAATGACTCAAGGTTGCCTGAATTATGGCCATTATTTTGTAAATTCTTAAGTTATGCACAGCGAGGCGGCGCCAATCGTAATTCGTGCATATTGAACGATTAATTGTTTACTTATAATTTATTTAATTAATAATAATAAGTCTTGACGATAAGGAAAAATCTAGACTGACTTTTTAGAAAACTTGAATGCATCTTTTGAATGCTATGCTGAGCCGCATTTAAATGCTGTCGGGCCGCCTCTATAATCAAGTATCTATTTGCTTTGATTTTCCCAGAAAGTCATTTTTGCCATAAACTTGATTCTGCTTTGCTTTCCGTTTTAAACATTTTGTAAAAATTTTTTTTTTTTTTATATAATCTTATCTGTCATTTGTCAAACGACAGCGATAACTTGACGTAACGGAATGACTTTTGCATCTTAAAGATGCAATGGCGCTACCTGTTGCTAAGCGATAGTTTGTGTCACGACCATAGAGCTTTGCCTAAATTTCATCACTTTTTTTTTTTTTTTTTTTAATTACTAATTGGGGCGTAACCCTTGGAAACTAATTGAAGCTCTTTATTATACAGTAGAACCCGCAAAATGGGTTACCGTACATATAATGATTGATAACAGATCAGTTAATAGGAAAAGAATAACATGACATGTAAGCGATTGAACTAGAATTAAGGCCACTTCTTCAAAACGTTTCCGATGTAGACCCATAACAACTAGTAGTAGAGTGTTGGCAGATTAAAGAAAGAAAAAAAAACTTTATCAAGAATGATGAAAGTAAAGTCAAGTAAAGTCTCTTGCTGATGGGATCGTTAAAGGTTTACAAAATTTGTTTCGGGAGGCAAAAATCTAGTGAACCAAGCATAAGTTCCCGTGTTTAGTATAAGCGTACAAAACAACTTTTCATTGTCAAATAATTGAAAGTTCCCTTTATTAAACATATATATATATATATATATGCACATATATACATGTATACATATGTGTATATATATGTAATAGCACCAAGTAAACCAAATTCTAGTTTGATTTGTAAAAAAAAAAAAACCATTTATTAACGCGACTTGATATACGCGACTTGAGACGTGTTTTATATTGGAATTTGTTTTTGTAGTTGATTTCTCCCCTTGATATAATATATATCTTAGTTATTTGTGTTTATAAATTGAAATTAAATTATATAAAAAATATATAGAGACGCAAAACATGTGGGAATACTTTTTTTTTTTTTTTTTTTTTTTTATCACAAAAATGATGGGCGGGTGGGCCCCATTTTTTTTTTTTCTCCGTTTTTATTTTTTTTTTAAAGTTAAATTTCTAATGGAATCAATCAGTCAATATGTCTATTAAATGTCTATAATGTCGTTTTCTTTTATTTTCAGATGTTGGTTTTCTTATACAATTGATATGATGAGCCAGCCATGAAAAATGCTCTGAAAAATAAATTTGAATAATGTAAAAATGATTTGTAATTATTGATGATAGTAATAGAATCATAAATTAATTACATAATTAAGTGGAAAGAAAAATTTGAAATTGTCTTCGCATTGAAAATGGCGGATTGTTCATATGCTAGATGCCTGCAAGAACGTCGTTTAATTAAACGCGAATTATTAAAACATTCTAAGGATATGTTACAAATTGTCGGTGAGTTTGTATTTTATTTTATTAATTTTTATTTATTTTTTTTTTTTGTTTTTTTTTTTATATTTGTGAAATTTATTTTTATATTTAAACAAAGCCTGAACAAAACTCTTTTCTTAGCCTAGCATCGTATTCCTTACTGCATTTGTTATTTTTTGCAAATACAATCATGCCATCGTACATAAGCGCATACATAAACATATACATAATTAATAAGACATGCGTAAAGCGAGTATGTATTGCGTACCGCGAAAGTGATATTTAATAAAGTAGGTGTAAAGCTTGTTAATCATTAACGAATTTATATATTATTCATATCTTAAAGACCTATTTAGCTGGGACTCTTTAACCAAATGTTTACTCACTGGACAAGTACAATCGACGTAAAATTTCGAAATTTGACGAATTTAGAAAAGAAGTCTATTCAGCTCTTCAGGCTGACTACGAATATTATAAACAAAATTTACAGAGAGTCCAATAGATGCCCTTTAGCGAATGCAAACACAATTTTATAGCGATTACATAGAGCACGCATTCAAATTACATTTCCATTTCTTCTTCTTATGTTTCTTTTACTTTATTGATAGTTTTTCACACCCCTTTATTAAAGTTATGAACTTAGACGGCATTAATATTTTCATGCATAACGCAAAAGAAAAAATGATGGCAAACTCTCAAATATGTGAACAAAAAAAAAAAAAAAAAAAATATAAAAAAAACCAAAAACCACTTGTAACTGAAACTGAAACGAGAAACGAATCTTTTTAGCTAACTGCTAAGAGACATTGAACTCCCTAACGAGACACAATCCCCAATCATGTAAAATTGTTTACTATCATTATTTTAAATGTAGCAATAGCTGCAATAGGGCAAAATAAGAAAAAAAAGAAACATCGAGACATTTAAGGTGTTACCATATTTACTTACAGCCATAAAAATTGTTTTATGTAACCAAACTTCGGTACTATGAGATAAAGAAGCACTATACTGAGTATACTAGTAAAGGGGTGGTAATAGTAGGGGGGAATACTTTTTTTTTTTTTCTCTTAACTATTGGTGGCATTAAAATTGCTTTTCCTTTTGCTTTTCATATATATATATATATATATATATATATACATTTTTTTTCATTTTAAAATACCACCATCAAGCGCTGTTGGTGAAAAACTTCTTAAAATCCCTACCCATTCTATGGAGAATAAATTTTTTTAAAAATTGCACTTACACTAATGCAATTTCTTTTGACGAAAAAAAAAAAATAAATAAAAAACGAAAGGAGGTGAAGTAAAAGAAGAAAAAGCTGGTGTAAAAGATAATATCGAATAGAGAATAATGAAAACGATAAAAATATTTGTTGGGTTATTTTTTCTCTTTTAGTTCGAGACAGTATCCATCCCCCAACTATTCTCTATTTCGTATCATGTATTCCGGGAATACGGAGGTAATTTTCATAACTTGTTTTTACGAGGTCTTTTTCTTTCCTTTTTTTCCTCCTTTTTTTTTTTCTACTCGTTTTTCTTTTGTAGATTAAAGATTAAACAAATAACAAGTTTATAGCATTCAGTTCAATGAGGTGTTCATACGCCCTGGAGTACTGTGTAAAAGATTTGTTTTGAATTTTTATTTTTTTTGAGCGTTCAATTTTTCGTCCATAAATACATTGATATATGTTCTACATATATATATGCATATATAGAAAGAAGACAGATGAAAAAAAAATTAATCACCCATATGTCTGGAATTAAATATGTAGGAGAACGTATACCTTCCGTAATAAATCTGTAAAGAGAGAAAATATTTTGAATTATTTTTTTGTTCAAAAAAAAAAAAGTAATTTAATTTTAAAAACTAAACATGCTATATTCGGTGAGTTACGACTGCGTAAAATACTCAAATCGTCAGTATTTGTATCTACCATAATTTATATATATATATATTTTATATATATATTTATTTTATATATATATATTTTATATATATATATTTTATATATATATATTTTATATATATATATTTTATATATATGTATATATATATATTGCGCATTTGTTTTCTTTGAATGTTTATGAGTTGCACCATTGGCAGGATTATACAGACTTCGGTCTTCGTCTGCTTTTTTTGCTATACACAAGAAAGCCAACGAAATATAACTTCGAGCCGTACAATTCGATCCAAATTCAAAAGCAATTTTCGAATTGCAAAAGATATCGATGCGGTATCAGCGCCATCTAATGCCTCGGCGTACAGACCTGTTTACAATTAATTTGTGAATTTCTGTCTCTACTTATTCTGGTAAAGTTTGATCAATTCTTTTATCATATTCCTTGAAATGCTATTTTATCGGTCGATGGTGCTATGGACCAGCTCACCATGAAAAATAACCCATTACTAGACGAAATCAAGACAGACTCTTTTTAGTGCAATGCCTGATTTCTCTTTGTATGGTCGCACATTAACAATTATTCCGAAGTTTTTTTTCGAGTGTATTATCTTGCATTTTATACTAATGTGAAAACTTCAATTGAACGTCAATGTCCCTTATTACCTTGATGAAACTCCCATACCATTGTCGGGCGAACATTGTCGTAGTCGATTGGGCAACGGTCTTTAGTTATAATACTTAAACTTTCGTTATATTTCTCTCGCAGTAGTTAGTTCCAAATGAAATAAAATGAAATTATAATAAAATTTAATAAGGATTTTCAATAAAATATTTAACACTTTATTGAATAAATCACAGACACACTGGAATATTCTTAAAACGAAATCATTTCGCATCAATAGTTTAAGGAATAAAATGATGCATAAAAAATATCATAACATCATTACCTTAAATGCATTTTGCAATGATTTCGAAAGTCTCTCATATTATTAGAGCAAAATTGATATTTTTATGAAGTAAAGTGTAAAAAAAAAAGAAAAAAAAAAAAATACGTAAGCAATGTTTACCTTAAGGTCAGTCGGAAAAATTTACCATTTTATATGAATCTACAAAAGTTTGCTATGTTAGCTCGAAAGTAAAGGCATTAAGGGCGCTATTGTTTTTTTTTTTTATCGTAAGAATGTTTTTTCCAAGCTAAGACTGATTCAATCTGGGATGTTATGGAATGTTGTTATTTTAAAATTTGATATTTCTCTCTGTTTTTAATTGATGGAAGTACTGACATTGTGGCAGCAGATGTTCTTTTGAGTAGATATATGACATTTAGCTCGATATTTATAGTCGACCTGTTTTCGAAATCGATGGTTTCCTTTAGATCGTTTATAAAAAGTTTCCAGTGGTCATCCCAAAGCGATGTTCTTTTGGAATTCCAATGCAGATGGCCCATCGACTGAACGGATTGGACTTTTATGATAAATTGCATTAATTAGAGCTCGGTTACGTAAGTATAAAATGTATTTATGGCTATCGCTTCAACAAACAGTTAATCGGGCGATCCTGTTTAGAAAACTGAGAATCCCAAGATGAATAGTAAAAATCAAAATCCTTCTCAGTATTCAATGTCTGTATCCGTCCGTCAATTCGATGGATCCGTCTCAAAAAACTACAACTTTTTTGAATATTTAGAAAAAAAATGTAAGAAAAATACACGTGTGTCTGTATATTTAATTTTCCCGCTTTTGGTTATGTAGGAGCATTACAAAGTATAGAAACAGCTTATCCTTCTTAAAATGCAAAGCCGAAGAGCTGCGTAAGGAACAATTTTAATATCTTTGTGAGGCTGCTTTCAATATTTCATTTGTAAGGAATTTTGGTTGTTTTTGCTTTTTATGTTCGCTTTGTTCCCTTTGAAAAGCAAATTGAAAACCGCGTAACCGCATTTAAACTAAACAATCTTTAAATTTTTAGTCAATTAGAAGGACTTATGTTACGTTCCTATCGTTTTCCACAATTTCATTCGACATTTAAGAGGCCATTTATTTCCACTGATAGGATTACATAACCTAACTATAGTCAGTCGTAATCATCCATGTAAGGATTTATCTAATAACAATATTTAATAATAATAAGCAAAGATTTAACTTTAGCTGAAGTCTAAGCAAGATAGGATAACTTCCGCGTTGATTATAGAAAAATTTGAAGAAAAATCGTGTAAGACTTATATTGAAAGTTAATTATCAGTTTGTTAATCTAAATTAAAAAACAGAGTTAAACATAAGATTAAAATTCTAATCGAATTTGAAGATCATAAGGAAGATCATAAGGAAGGATGTGAGAAAATAAGTTACGAAGCAGAGTGTGGAAGGAAAACGTGACATAATCGAGAAATAATGCTCAAAAAAAAATGTGATTCCCGAATACTAGTCATCTATACCCAAAATTCAATGGGAAAGGAATGCTTGAAAGAAAAAATGTGATTCCCGAGTACTAGTCGCCTATACCCATAATTCAATGGGAAAGGAATGCTTAGAAAAATAATTGGAAAACCAAGTAAATGGTATCCACACGTCAATCCTTTTGAAGACCATTTAAATAATGGCGATGTGAATCATCTGCTAAACGTGACTTTCGTTCCTTTCTTTAGCACCTTGCAATTTTGCTTTCTGCTCATTACAAATTCTTGATCGTTCAGGGACCTTCGATTAATAAATTTATGGGCGAAAAGTTTGTATCTCCCTACTATTAGGGGGACCCATAAGTAATCAATTATTTTCGCAAGATATCATTTCTCATTAGTCCTGCGGCAACCAGACAAGTGTAAGCATATTTTTTTTTCGTGTTTATACTTCAACCAGTTTGTTAGTAATTTATTCCCAACAATATAAATTTTTTTTGTAACCCTGTAATAAAATGGCGGACTTCGTACCTTCTGAGAGGCATATTCGTAATTGTGTACTTTTCCATTTTAACGCCGGTTTAAGTGCCACGGAAACAACAAGCAAATAAAAAGACGTAGGCCCCTAAACTACTTTGGAAAGTTCATTTTGGTTCCTCTTATCACAAACATATGATTTTGAGTTTATTATAATGGATGGCTAAAGAAAAAATGAAAATAAGTCGTATTTATGTGTTCAAAATTTGCTCTTCAATTATGTTGTTTCAATAAAAATATGTTTTAAAGTTTTTAGATAAAACGGAATGAAAAGAAAACCAATTAAATAGTTCGTTGGCAAAAAAGCATATTTTAAAATTGTTCTGTTTCCTTTCGGTGTCCGTAGCTCTTTCTTTCCTCCATTTAAATAAGCAGAGAGTTTGTAGGGAGCAAATAATAGAATTCCGAAATTTTTCTTGTCTAATATTTTAAGAAAAGTCCTCCTTTAATATAAGCATAAAAAAAGCTTTCGATATATAAATTCCAAATAATTGTTAACCCGTAAGACGCCATATATTGAAAACTTGCACAACAAGACCATAGAAATCAGAGAAATAAAGAAACACTTGTTGCTGGAAAAAGACATAAGATTTAATAAAAGTCGTACTAGTGTTTATTTATGTGTTGGACTTTAACCGTTTTTTTTTTTTTTTCTTTTTTTTTTTCTCTTACAAACATGTGTGGGAACACATCCGCCCAGCATATCTATCGTATGTTAGTAATGAATGTTCAATGCGTTCTGCTTGAGTTTTTTATATCACAACTGCTACAATATTTTGTGAACGTATCTTTTGGTTAAATTGCTTCATATTTTTCTTCGCTTCTGCCATGTCATCATCATCCTTTCACATTGCGCTATATGCCACCATATGTTTAAAGGGTATAAAAATTTTATATTACATTTTTTTTTTTTTTTTTTTTTTTTTTTTTTTTGCGACTTCTACTGAAATTATATAAAGCTATCCATGAAAAAAGTGCCCATCCTTTCGTCAAATGTCCACGAAATTATGTATTTATAAAAATGCTTCCTTATTGTCTGAGCTGCCAGCGATGCCAGCGCTTAGTCACAACCCACTGAATATTGCTATTACGTCAAATGGGCGGGGGGAGAGGGAGGGAGGGAGGGGTGTTGTTGGTGTATTTTATTGTTCTTGCTGCCTTATTATCAAAGTTGTCCTCAATTCCTACGTAACATTTTCTGCTGCGTCGACTTTAGCAACCATAATATATAACAACGACAACAATTGCTACAAAAACATCAGTAAATACTTTAGAACGTTGTCCTCGACTAGAGAGCATACAGCATACCTTATAGTTAGCCCAGCGGTTATTGAAAGTAGTTGACCCAAACCTCATAATAACCGGTGTGTAGTTAGCACATTTTTACCAACGACATCCAACGATTACTACGACAATAGCAACAATAACACAACAAGTGCTACGATAGCTGTAACGATGACGACGATGAGGAAGGACGACGGCAAATTTTCGTGACTATTTACAAAAAGAAAAACAAAAAAAAAAAAATAAAAGGAAAGGAAAAAAGGAAAAAAGTGCTTTAGTGTGAAGCAACATGTTGTTGTGAGCTATATATTTGTGAGTAGTACACGAATCCTGTGCATAAGCCGAGTTGAAAAACTTACTTGCGCTTATATTAGTGTGCATGGATAAGGAAGAATAAGGAAGAGTATATCCAAAATGAGCACAAATTCTGTATGAGATAACGAAGCGTACTCAAGTGAAATCGAAAAAACTGCAAACATGCACACACATACATACACACTGAAAATAAACGACGAACACGAACTAAGCTAAAGCAACTGCACCCAAAAACCGAACTGAAAGCAAAACTACCAAAAGTAACTGGGTAAATTTGTTTGTAAGTGTGTTTTTGAGGGAGCAGCATACAGCAGATAGATGTTTGGTAAAATATTCGGGTGGCATTGTCCCCACGTATACACTTAACTTAGCTAACATGCTGCTGCATGTTTGCTTAAGTTTAAGAAAGGTTGTTGGTATTTTTTTCTTTTTTCTTTTTCGTAACTTCTTTCTGTTTCCCTTTTTCTTTCGCTTTCTCTATGTAATTTTTTCTATTGTATTTGATCAGAACTTAGGGAGAAGAAAATTTAGAAGAATCGCAATGAATGCTTTCGTTGTTAACACTGCGCCAGGGTAACGAGATTGGATGCTTTTTTCGTGTGTGTGTATGTGTATGTGTGTGTGTGCATTTGCGTATGCATGTGGGCAAGAGTTTGTTTTTTGCCTCAGGATATATGTGTGTGTGTGCTTCCTTTATCCACTTGTAGCTTCAAGGAAATCAGCTGCTCTAAGTATTTCTTCAATACTTTTTGTAGTGTGCGAGTTTTTAAAGCACAAGACGAAGGAATTCGGTCGCAGAGCGTAGGAATTCTCTTTTCAACAGTGACGTAGAATTTTTAGTTACACGAAACTTTTATAAGCATATGTTTTAAATGCAAACTTTTCTTTACTTTTCCACGGTAGATCCATGCGGCACAGCATCAAGGCTTACTTTACTTAGGTATTATCAAGTACACCTAATGCTCTTTTTACGCGATAGATACGTTCCAAAAAAATACGTGTAAAAAAAATTCGTGTAAAAAGAGAATTAGGTGTATACACATATTAAAAAGTTCTTGGTAGAGTTCACTTAATTTATTTCGTGCTCACACATTTTAATGCATTAAATATTTTATAAAAAATAACTTCTACTTTGGAAAAAGGGAAATATATCTGAAATTCATAAAATTAAAAATCGTCTTAAAACAAAATAATTCGTGTAAAAAAAGAATTTTTTTTTCTTTTGAACTCGTGTAAAAAAAATCGTGTAAAAAGAGAATTGGGTGTATATGTAGAATTATCAGCTAATTTGGTGACTGTTTGTGAAAGAACAAGAAGTTTTCAAAGAATTATTAAACAAACTTTCTCCCGGAAGCTCTTCTAACGAGTCTTTCATTTAACAAAAGCAAGAGTGATAAGTGAAGCGTCGCTCTTCTTTAACTCTTAAGTGCTTTTCCTCACTTAAGATCGGTCTAAGCAGATGGAGCTTAACACTCACTTTACAAAAAGAGATAGGACTGTTTTGTCTTTCATCAATTTAATCATTTGTGTATATAATGCCGAGCATTTTCATTTACATTCTTTTGAGTCTCTCTACTATTTGCTATAAACTTAGTAGCTTTTTTTATTAGAAATTTACATGTATCCGCTCTCTCTCTGTAGTCACGAAAATGTGGCACCTGAGTGTGTCTGAGTTATAGAAATTAAATAAACGTTTATGGCAAGGTTTTCGCTCTAGCAATTTTTTTTATTTTTTTTTTTATTTATTTTTTTTTTTTTGTGAAAATTCTAAGGTTGAAAAAGAAAGTTGAGAACTTTACGGTTCACTTGGAATAGAAAAATGGCAGATGAAGAAATCAACTCGACTCCTTTTGGGTGTTCTCTTCAATGAATTACTTTTGATAATCGTTTGCCGATCGTTTACTTATTCAGTTTGTCGGTGTCATCGCTGATTCTAAAAATTAATTTCATTGCTTGTATAACATTTTCCTCACATATTGAAACGGAAGAGGCTATCGATGGGTTTGCAAAGAAGGAACCATTGATGCGCATGCAATCGATCCCTTGGAGTTCACATCGGCGAAGAAAAGGAAGGACAAACATGGTTGTGTGTGTAACAGTTCGAAAAGTCGACCATGTGAAGGAAAAGAAAACGTTATAGTTCAACCTCACTAATTACGAGGCTTAACACTTCATTGGCCTTGAGAATGTGACGCTTTAAGAAGAAAGTGCGAAAAATTTTGAAATCTGTCTCGACCGACGTCTCTGAAATTTTGTGAAAGCAGAATGAAATAAAAAAAAAGGAAAAAGAAGAAAAATTAAACAAATATTGCATTTTTTGATATTCAACGCAACGACTCTTTAGAAATGACGTTACGCAAGTGGATTTGTGTCGAAATAAAGATTTTGTGCGAATTTTGTGAAATATATTTATTGCGTTTGTGCATGAGTGTTAGTGCCTTCATTTACATATGTCAGAAGGAAATGTCCATTACAGCAACGTGATAATAGGAAGCAATGCATGGGTAGCATGGAGAAGAATTAGATGTAATGACACTACAGCATTGCCAACAACGATGTTATGGTTGATGGCGACAAGTAAAGCGATTGGCGACAAAAATTTAATAACATCAAAAAAGTAATTGGTCTTCTTCTTTTCTCAAACTATAGTAACAACAACAATAATAACGAGCATAATGATAGAAAATTTGAGTAACTTAAGCAAGAAATATGAATTTGGAGAGTATTTGTACTTGGGCTTGGAATGGATGCATACGGAAAGAGAATGGGAGGAATTAAAGAACCAAAAAAGAAAAAAAGGGCAAAAGAAAAAACCTCCATAAACTTGCACATACACCACTGTCCGCTCGATCTGTATATAAATGGAGAAATGCGATAAGGAAGAGATGTGGGTCGGCATCAACTATTATTACGACAACGGAATCTAAAATGTGAAAGAAAAAATACAAGAAAATCCAAATATCAAACTGCATGCAACAAGCTGTAGTGTGTAGTGTGCTATCTACACTCTACACTCAAAGAAAATACGTGCAAGTAAGCAGCGGAGGTCTCAAATACATGCACATGTATACAGTAAAAATGTCGCCTTTACTTATGTGTTAGTTCAACGATATATTGTGTATTTAGGAATTTTGTGGGTCGTGTACGTGTACGTGTACGGGTTTTATGCAAGCGTGTATTGCGTTTGTGTGTCTTTAATAAAGTACACTTTTGTGAGCGAATTTTTTCACAATTTGATTTTTTTCTGCTTCTTCTTCTTCTTCCTCTTCTTTTTGGATAGTTATAGAAATTTTTTTTTCACATAGCTTTCATTGACTTCCTTTCCATTTCCATTCTTGCTATCGTTGAGTTGAATTTTTTTCCCGTATATTTCGTTTACTCATATTTGAGAATATGCGGCAGCAGTATCTAAAGGAATATGTGCTTTTGCATATATATATATATATATGTATGCCGATAACACACATCCATACACATGCACAGGGACTCGATAGTGCAGTGTGCTACTTTACAGAGCGCAAAATAAGCGAAAAAAAAACAAAAAAAACAAAAAATTATACCAAATAGAAGCAACTCACACGAAACCCAAGAAATCCAGCAAGTAATGTTCGTTAGAGGACTCTTTATGCTCTGCAAAAACAACAACAACAACAGCATAATAATAAGAAGAAGAACGACGAAAACTATATAAGTTCGGCTGGCGAAATTGTTTTTTTTTTTTTNCGTTTACTCACAAAAATAAAGCTTTTGAACATTATTTTCTCATTTGAGTTCTTAGTTGTGTGTAAAGAAGGCAACGGGAACCAACCAGTCAGTCAGTCAGTCAGTCAGTCAGTCAGACAGTCAGCCGTTTGGTCGGGTGTGTATCTTGCGTTTTCTTTTGCTTGGTCTTTGTCTCTTTCCTTGGCAGTAAATACCATTATATGACATTGGCGATAAGTAACTTCAAACAACGACCTGAGATAAAAAAATTTCGCTTTTTTTTTTTTTTTGTTTTCAATCTTTTGGTCAAGATTTTTGAGTAAAGTGTTTTTTGACGAACTATGAGGACGCAGAAAAGAAATGTGTGTATGCGTGTGTAAGCAGAACTAGGAGAGGCGTTAAAAATTGTGATTTATTTTTGTGTCTTCGTAAGAGTTTTCTAATTCTGAGTTTGATTTCCGTACCATTCCTTTTTTTTTTTTTTAATGCAAGATTTTACAAATTATTTATATCCTGGCCTTGTCAAGATAAGTTTCTGGTGCTAAATTGTATAAAATTTACATATCTTATGCAATAACGAAGTTGTACCCTAATGGTGTAAGATGTTGACTTAATTTCTATTCAGTTGTTAACAGAGATGCCTTAATTTTATTACACTTGCTTTCATTTTTATACATAATAAATAAAATAATTAAATTAATTGGGAAATGAGATGAGAGGAAAAATATGCTGTTTTGAGAACGCTTGGTGCATTTCCTCTACGATATCTAAGAAATATTAAGCTGGAAGAGAAGATTTTTACAGATTTTCACACACAATTGCATCCGTTTAGTTCGTGTTCAGATACACCGTCAGCATGCAAGCTTGATTCGATCGCGTTGAAACACTTTTTTGACTATTGCGAACGATTGATTTATCGACATAAAGTGAAAATCTCTCTGCTAACTCTCGTTTTCTAAATGAAACCCAAACTCTGTCAAGTATCCTGAGATCTCTAAAGAAAGGAAGACAGTGCGTTAGGTCCACTCTATTGAGGCAGTTGATTATGGATTTTCAATGTTGGTGGCCAGACTACGGGACATCATTTTATTTCTCTTTTTTTTTTTTTTTTGGAAAATGTGTAGCGATTTCACATTAGAAACTAAATATTATTCTCATTCAGTTAAATGGATGGTAGACATTGAAATAGCCATCACCAGGCAGCCAGAAGAGATAGATATTCAGAAATTTTCAACATAATAACCGTTAGACGCAGAATGATGATCAATCGTCAAGTAAAACCTGATGTCATGATGCGTCACCCGTTAAAGGCTGCGTACGGCTCAGGTTCTTTTAAGTTCTTTTACTTCCTGTGTTACGAGGAGCGTGAAGTTTTTTCTATTTTTTTTTTTTTTAAAGGACATATAAACGACATCTGTAAGCCTTGGCTGTGGTTAACCCAAANTCTGTCTTAAAAAATTTCAAACAAGTCAGAAAAAGTTTACGATTAGCAGCTTAACTGGTTTGAATTATTGGTTCGTTGATTGGTGATAAGCCGATGAAACCTCAATCATTGTAGTTATTAGCACTATAAAAATATATTTGGATCTAAGAAATAAATTCTGGTACAACAGTAAAATTAGTGCTAGCAGCTAAGACTATTGCCTTCTAATTAATTTTCCAATATTAAAAAAAAAGAATAAAACTTGCTTCACATCTTTCCTCCTAAGCTTTGTTGCTGAAGCGGCTATCATTAAAACTTTCAAGTTATTATGAAGTAGACGAATTAAAGAAAGATGTAAAATTTATTTATAAGGTATGGAATGCTTGGTGTCAGGTCCAAAGAGCATATAATAAAATTAATGATAAATGGAAAATTTTATGATAGATAGCAATTTCCCGAAACTCCAGGCAAAAGAAAACATCAGAAAGCAAAATGTTTAATAAACTCAAATATTTAAGAAATCTTCCATAAATTTATGTTTTACGACATTTGACAGAGCGATTTAGTGAGGAGCGAAATGTATAATAAACTCAAATATTTAAGAAATTTTCGTTTATCGATTCGTTTTCGATTTCGTTTCGCGATTTCGTGAAGAGCAAAGTAGTAAACAGTAAAGTTGCTAGTTTTTCTCGTCAAGTCTAATTTCTGGCCTGGACATTGTTCCATATTAAGAATGTACAGAAAGAGAGACACGCTTTTCAAATAAAATTGACTCACAAATTATAAATGAATATGAAAATGAAATCAGGACCGAACATACAAACTCACTCTACATTGCCCTGGACTACTTACAGGGGAACTGACCTGACATTTAAATAAAATATTTATTTTAAAAATATTATTGCGTTTCTATGCCGCGCACCTTCTTTACACGACAAGGTTCTAGTTTTAGCCTCTCTTTTGTAGATTAATTTCTTTTAAAACTAATTAAATGTAAAGCTTCATAAACGCGATATACCACAAAACTGCAACTTCCAAGCAATAAATTGATAACTAACAGAAAATGATATAATTTTTATTAAGAAACTTTAATGGCATTAGAAAGAACAATTTTTATACCTGAAGAATAATTGATTTCTCAATTTTTAAGAGAAGAGAAAAAAGTGATTAGAGAAAAAGAAGGAATTTGCAACTAAGTAATTATTCATATTGGGTCTGTAGAAAAGCAAAGACACATTAAGATCTTCTTTCTTTTTTTTCATTTAAAAGTAGTTTTATTACCAAATCTAAATACGCAAAAAAAAAAACAAAATTATATAAAAACGTATATATATCGCAAAGTGTTAACCACGACGGAAAAATTTAGTTCCAGTTAATGCATAAACTCCGCGAATCCAGTTTAGGTAACCTTAAAAACTTATTGAACTATTGAATCCTCTTCCTTGTTCCTTGCAAGCTGCAATACTTTTCCGACAACCCAACATATAATTATCCATCTTAAATATAATTTCTCTTATTTCAATAGTGGAAGAATGTCTTACAAATGTTGGAACGGATCTAAACTCCAATTTAATAGAAATCAATAAAAAATTATTTGAAATGACATTAAAGAACATTATAAGAAATTTATTGCCTTAATATCATCGTCATTCAGTCAAATTTATACAAATATTTCTACATAAAACATACTCAGATAAATCTTCTTTACACTGCATCCACTAACTAGGAAGTCATTACTCGAAAAGTGTTTTTAAGGACTTATGAAAAATTCCCGAAACTTTTGCTAAGTATTATGCAAGTGTTTGTAATAGCATTAAAAAAAAAAAAAAAAAAAAAAAAAAAAAAANTTTTTTTTTTATTTTCTTTTTAACTAACAAAAAGCCACAAGTGGGTGGTGTTTCGTTACATATACATAAATACACTAATATAAAAATGTAGTGCATGCACACGCACACACAGTAACATAGAAGAGCACGTGCTTTTTTCTGCATTAACTGCTGATTCTGGCAATAGAGTAGAGTTTCTGGGAGGCCATAAATTTTTGAGGTTGCTTGAAAGGTTGGTTGGTTGATGTAGCAGTAGCAGTGTGTAGCAGTGTATTGCAAAAGTATTTGGGTCTTCTAGCTAAAGAAAAATCGTAATGGCACCAACGAAAAAAACGAACTGCATTTGGCAAGAGGTATATTTGAGAACACTTTCAATAGTAGTAGTAGTAGTAGGTAGTAGTAGTAGGTAGTAGTAGTGGTAGTAGTAGCAGTATTAGTAGTAGTGGTAGTAGTAGTAGTAGTAACAGTAAAAGGAAAAAAGAGAAGTAAGTGCAAGTGCTAACAATTCGAAGCTTTATAAGTATGTGAATGAACGAGATATTTGTATTTGATTCTTGTACTTCGTTTCGTTTTAGCCAAATTAGACCCAACCCACTAAAGAAGCGCAACACGAATACATTTTTAGCATATAATTTCGGAACGATATTGTTTGTATTATTTTACAACAGGTGGTTTCGTCTAACAGTCAGAATCGAATATCATATATTTTGGCTACCATATGGTTGCTCGACCATTTATCTATTGTTATATAAAAATTACAAAACTTTTCTCTGTTCTCCTTGTGTTCTACTTATATACATATATATATATGTATATATATATGTCTATAAAATATTTTGTTGTATGTAAGTATAAGGAAGATTGCTCACGTAAGTAAAACCCAACGACGAGCAACTATCTCAACTAGCAAAGTGTAGAGAGTTTTAGAACGACAATAGCAATAATAACAACAATAACAACAACAAGAACAACAACAACAACAACAGCAATAACAACAACGACAACAGGATAACACACAATGACTATTACTAGTACTGCATCCCCATCCGACTGCAATCCTATAAACTTCAGCTTCACTGTAACGAAAACTGGTGAAAAACAAAACGTTGAAAAAAGGACGAAGCAAAATAACAACAACAGCATAAAACTGCAGTTTTTTCATATAATTTGTGCTGTTTGGTAAAAAAGTTTCGTTTATACTCGAAAAACAAAAAAAAAAAAAGAACAAACTTTCTGTTTTTGTTCCCTTCTTTTTGCACTCATACTACTCTCAATATTGCTCCCTAAAAAATTGGCCCTAAATACGGTAGGTACACATGAGCATTATACTGTAATGGTTTGGTGGACTTGTTTTTTTTTTTTTTTTTTGGGCCGACAATGTCTGCTATGCTGGTGAGTGAAGTGAAGTTGGGTGGCCAGCCGCTTAGCATTATATTTCGTTTAACTGGCTGCATCATTGGCTGTTCGAGCCACCATTAAGGGTGCTTCAACCTTAAATGTTGGCGCTGCTTTTTAGTATTTGTAGTTGTATAATTTTCTACATACATATATACTTTATTTTTTTTTTTTTTTTTTTTTTGTTTCCTTTTCATTTTGGGGGGAGTTAGTTTGCCAACAGAATTTTAGTCGAAATTTTTTGTGTATATAAATGCATGTATAGTAGTAGTTTAGTTGTTACGCTATATAGGATGTCATATCAACTAGTGTTGCTGCGAACGTTTTTGCAGCTGCTGTTTAAGCTGCATATATGGTTGGCTGGTTGGTTAGCTGGATGGCTGGATGGCTGGATGGCTGGCTGCCTGGCTGCCTGGCTGCCTGCCTGGCTTTGCTGATGGCATTGTGCAACAAGTGAGTTTGGCAAAAGCAAGCATCAGGACGACAACTATTATAGTTGAAGTTTTCAAGTACTGTTTTTCGTGTGCCATCAATGTTTAATCACTTAAAAATTTGTTGTTTTCTTGAAATAGTTAAGCAATTTTATGTGAAAAACTTTAACTTTTCTTCTCAACGTCAGCAGCAACAAGTTTGCATATTTGCGGCTACACACAAATGACAGCTTAACTTTCCTTCTCTCTCTCTCTCTCTCTCTCTCTGTCTCCTGTTCTCGCTCTCGTTCTGTCAACAATCATTGTTTGCCCGTTTGCAGTACGATGGTACTGACGTGTGTGTGTGTGTGTGTGTGGCAAAGCACTTGGCTCAACATTTCAACCGTATAGACGTAATTGTTAGTAACTATTAGAAAACTATTTGACACAACATTAACATCAACATCAATATCAACATCAACATCAACATCAACATCAACATCTTAAACGTCTACGATGGCAATGGAAATATAGCAAACAACTGTTGCTCTTTTCTCATAAAGACTCAATGACTGTGTGTATGCTAATTATATTAAAATATTTGACTAAGAAAATACTTTAATTGTATTAAGTCTTCGCATTGTGTGGGTGTTTTTGTGCTTCGGTGTACTTCGCAATACCAATACAAACTAGTATTCATGCTTAGATTCTTGAATTTCCGGTCTTTGTTTATATTATAAATACGTGTGTACGTGTGCTAAAATAGTGGGTAATGTGTTGTGTGTAGTTGTAAAATAACGCTTCATATAAACATTGATATGTTAGTGTTAAACGTTTTGTGGTTAATGTGAAAAAGGTAATAATTCTCAGCTCTTAAGTGTTAATCGTTGTTAAGCGATAATGATGCAACACAGCAAACAGTTGGTAAACATATGGTAAAATTAGAAACTCTTAAATACTTGCCAAGAATTTTGAAAGAAAAAAATTGTAATCACATCACATCTCTCATTGTTTGACGAAAGTCGCTCTTTATATATGCAGCAGGTGAGTTTGGTTATATTTTTTGTATATAATTTGATTAAAAATATTTTTGTATCTTTTCTCTCACTACACCTTAAAATATTAAAAACGGATTTTTTTCATTCGTGTTGCACGATCCTAGTTTCAAAGAAAGATACCCACAAAAAAAGTATCAATTTCCGTTTAATTTTAAAGTGTTCTGTAAAAAATTTAAGTAAATCGCTCTCAAAAAAGGAAAAAAAAATTTAAAGCAAAACATTATTCAATGAGAAAAATATCGAGGCAAAGAAAAACGCAACCAAAACAGTTAGACAGACAGTTAAGCTTCCGTATAGGTTTCAATTTTAAGATAATAAGGATTTTTTTTTTTTTGTATATGCTTTATAACAAGACGGACAATTTAATTTACTTTTTAAGGATTAAGTTGGAGAAATTGAAGCCCCAAGAAATCGAGATGACGTCAAATTTAAATTTTTAAATGCTTTTTATTAGCTAATGTTGAATTGTGAATGATTATGTCATCATGAGTAAATATTTAATTGCTTTCATTTTCGTAAATTTTCACCTGCAAATCCGTCAAACCGTCCGATAGCTACAAAAATTGCATGTAATTAATAATTGAAAAATTAATTTAATTCTTTATAACATCAAATTTATAAACTTATTAACCGATTGTTTATATACACATATATATTATATAATTTAATTAAATTTAATTAAATTTAAAAATTAAATTTAATTAATTTAAATAAATTTAAATAAATTAATTAAATTTAATTACATATAAAAGACATTTTCTCCAAACTCCTTAACTAAAACAATGCTTCTTCAGAAGTACATTGAAGTTGAAATCAAAGAATTCGTGGTAGATAAACTTCAGTCTTCCAGGTATTAGAAAATTTATTACAAGCACTGCACTGTTGTTTTAAAAAGTGTTAAAAATCGTTCATAGACTTCAGCTCCTGTAATAAATGTGAGGTGAAAAAATAAACTCCTTCCGCTAAAGATGGTTGCTTTATGAAACGTATTTGACAGATTCAATTTTCCCGACATTTCAAATATAAAAATTGGTGTAGATTTCAATCGTTCACAAGTTGTCGTTCAATGTATTTTAATGTATAACGAGATGATTGCCATCTGTGGAACTTCATTTTTCTGTGTTTTTTTTTTTTTTTTAATGACCAATTATTCAGTACATGTTCCCTATTAACACGATGACGGCCAGAAAGAAGGAGAAGTGAAGAAGGGAAAAGACATATATATATATATAGGCCGCAGTCTAGTGCGTCTGTGTACCCAACCGACTGAACACTCACTATATGTGGCTATGGCCAAAGTAAACTCTACCGCATTTGAGATTTGAGCCCGCGGACATTGACTTGATTCTTACCTACTCGGCTACTCTTGCGAATGTTAACTGAATTAATCTAAAAGAAAATGCAGATAAAGTTACGAAAATGATTAAGTGCAACAAGCAACATTAAATTTTGAATTGATTTAACAATGTACGTCTCTCTGTCCATTTAGCACTTATCCTTAGAACGGCATTGATTAACTGACACTGACTATCACGTTTGTTTAACAATATTTTTGTCATCAGATTATACTGGTTTGAGTTGTTGGGTGTCAGAAAACTGTCAACGCAAGCGAATTCAATTTACTTGCTTCTTTTCACCCAAAACCTGTGTTATATTTCACCACAATTTCCGTCGCGTGCCCTGCACTTACTGTAACTGTTGTTCATTAATGTTTAAATTCATTTTTCCGAAAGTATTTGTTCGCGTTAGAAAGCAAATAAGCAGAAGACTGATAGACCATATTGGTGGAAGATTGATGGTCCATTAGGGATATTGAATTTTTCTTTTAAACCGCAGAGANTTTTTTTTTTCTTCTTCTCGTCATAATATAAATGTAAACTGCCACACGTTGGCCTTGTACATTGACAACAACATCGACAACAACATCGACAATCAACAATGACTTTATAGCGGGGCGGTAGTGATAGTCACTCAAACTAAGCAATTTCAGTGCGAACGGCAAAAGCAAAAGCAAAAGCAAAAGCAGCAGCAACAACAATAACACCAACACTAGCGGTAGCAGCAACAGCAGCGATAGCAACAGCAACAACAACAACGACAACAACGACAACAACAACAATAATAATAATAATAATAACGACAATATGAAATACAAAGACAACTGTTATGGAGACCAACAATAAAAGCAACTTGTTGACTTGTACGACATTTACACGGAAGCATTGTTAAAAGACTGTTTCCACTTGCGTGTGCGTGTATGCGGGGAGCATGGGCAATAGTGTGTGTGTGTGTGTGTGTGTTTGTGTTTGTGCTATACTTTGCGTTCTTTACAGAAATTGTATTCTGAACAAACAACTTCAACTTTTATAATAATAAGGAATAGGAGAATTTAGTTAGGTATGTATTATATATATATATATATATATAAGCATGTATGCTTGTGTGTACGTTCATGCGGTTTTTTATTGCGCATTTCACATACGCACGTACGTGCGTACAATTCAACTTCAATGTGGTAAAGTGACATCCACAATCATCCATACAGCAACAATAATGAATGATTTTGTTGTCGTACATGTCGTATTTCGCTGTGTGAATGTATTAAAATTTGTATTTACTCTAAATAGCAGTAAAAAAGCTTTAAGATCGTTTTTTTTTTTTTTTATGGCACACGAAACGCAAAGATTACATGATGATCTGTAAACGAAAATGTTTAAGAAATCGGAGAAAAAAACAAACAAACAAAATAATTAATTGTTGGGCGAGGTTAGGGGTGTGAGTTTAAATTATATGCCAAGTCAAGACTTAAGCTGCTCTTTCAACGTACAAATATACATTTAAAATATAACGCATTTACTGAGCAAGTATAGCGTCATTTAAAGCGTCTTCTTTTTTCTTTTTTTTTTTTTTTTTTGGTGCTTCTTGAAGCATTAAACAGTGGAGAAACAAAATCAGGAAATTCAATTCCTGACCATTC
>KK502620.1:353983-364191 GCA_000688735.1 Glossina austeni
TATATATATATATATATATATATATATAGGTATATATGTGTATAAATATATAATGAATTACATATTCACACGCATGCATACATTTACATATATATGCACACATATATATGTACTTTCGCACAAAAGGCACATAAGTTGACAGCAATTGAAATGAATGAGTTAGAATAGTAGGACAAAATAACACCACGACACACTCCCATACATACAATATAATCAATATTGAATTTATTTAGAGAAACTTATTTACTTGCTTGTTTACCCTATCCTATCCTATCCTATCCTACCCTGCCCTACCTCAATGCCACATTAACACTTATGTTAAATTATGCGGCATTTGCTTGTTCGTACTCGGCTTTCTTAATATTCTTAAAGCAATCGATTAAGAATTTTTGCAAAAAAATGTTAATTTTATTTATTTTTTTCTTTTTTTTTGCAATTAAAAAACAAAAAAAAAAGTGAACGTAAGAATAATAGACTGGGAGGAGTATCAATAATTAGCAGCATATTTATATTTACACGAATTCGAAATTGTGACCTTAAGAGAGTTCACGTGCTTGACAAGTTTCTTTAATTAACAGAGTTATTTACATGCTCTAATAAGCTATATGAGCGATCCTACTTACACCGAATGCAGTTTAATTTATACAGCTGCACTGCTTTGTTTTAGATGCAACTTTGTTGTTCCTTCTTTTTATTAAAAGGCAGTCTAAGCTATTCGTTACTTTTCGATTAAAGTTTTTAATAATTTTCCCTTTGAACATATTTACGGGATTTTTGGTCTCCCCCCCCCTACTTATCATTCTAATACTTCAATAAACGATTAAAAAGGACTGCAGAATCCCAAGTCCATTAATAGAATTATTCAGCTTGGAGTCAATCATATGCTGAACGTTATATTACCGTTAACGTGCCGCTTGTGCGCTGCCGGCTTTTGTAACAATCTTTTGTAGAGAGAGAGAGTTGTTTTTTCTCTTTCTTGTTGTTATCCTTAAACGCGATTGCCTCTTACCGCATCGCTCGACTGGCAAAAGACATCCCTTGATAGTCAATTATAACAATTATCCTAAGTGACCTTCTGAGCTCCTCTTAAAGTATTTTTGATTGTTAGTGCGTAAAGTTGCAGCGAACTATAGGTTTTGTGAGCTCCGTAACAAAGCAACTTCAAGAAGTTTGGCACTGCTTTCTCCTTCTCCCTCTCCATCGCGCACGCACATGCAATGGGTAGATATTCGTTAATACAAATACAGAAGAATGAGATCGTAAGAGAACAGAAATTTTCTTTTCAAGAAACTTTACCAAATTGTTATATTGTTCAGTGGAAACCATAACCGTCTGGCACTCCGAGCGTAAGAAGATGGGGGAATTTATAAGGACCCAAAAGCTGGAGTACTAGGAGCACCATGGAGTATCTTTTTAAATTGTTCATTAGATTACATTATGCGCGCTAAGCAAACCAACCTAAAAATACAGAGGTATTCTCAGTTTTTCTTGGCATACAGGCGAGTCTTTCGACCAATTTGCCACATTTTTTTAATGCTAACTTTCGTGAAAGAATTTCCAATGTCTCTGCTAAATTTAAGGTCGGTAGCTTCATTTGACAGAGACACAAACGGACGAGTGCAAATCAATTGTGGGCAAGCCGGGTGAGTATAGAAAAAATTGTCGTCGGTTTTTTTTTTGTTCTTTGTTTGTTGGAAAGTATTAGCTTTTAATTTAGGAAAGAAAGAAAGATTCAGTACGAAAGAAGATACTTCGGTACTTTGTCTGGACCATTCAATTGTTTTAAGGGCTTTAAGAGAGAGAATGGAAAAATGCAGATATTTTGATTTTTAATTTGAACAGTCATTTATCGATTCCCAATGTAGCTTAGATTACCGTTCGATTTCTTGTTCCCATAAGTAAAATATTTCTTAAAATACATTCGCGGAACTTGTAAAGATGATAATCTTTTCTCCAAGGTATTATGACTCAAAATGTAATATGAACAAGGGGAGATTAATTTACAAAGCTTATCATTGCTTTGTCTTTTAGTAGCAATCATAATATAAGCTTAGCCCCAACTCAGCTCCTTTTATGGGTCTATAAATGATAATAAAACTTTTTTAATACGTTGGCTATTACACGTATTTACATTAAAATGATCATAAACATTGATTTCTCATATTATATATGTATGTATATAAAATTATGCATATAATTTGTTTGTTTGTATAGTTAAAGAAATTCAAAAACTTTAATTTATAAATAAAATTTTGTGTAAATAAGGTACGAAAATATGAAATAAAAAACCAAAAAGCAAACGATAAGCAGACAATAAAATCGTAAAATATTTAGCAAGCGTCTACTTATCGTTATCGCTATTGTTTACACTTATAACAATAACAATAACAATAGCAATAATAATAACGAAAAAATTAACATAAAAAATTAAGAAAATTTTTATTTACCTTAAAACGAAACTTGAATACCCATTAATTATTTTAAGCTAATTAAACTAAAAAAATTCTATATTGTTTTTGCATTTTCCCCAGATGATCTCATAAATATTTTGTATTGATTGTCTTGTCGACTCAAAGTTAAGTTACATTTTCTTAACTTTTTTGAAAACTTGTAATTTTCTTTAAGACCTGCATTTTTTTTAACAATGAGCGCTTAGATAAGAGAGGAGAGGGACATAGTTGGAAAAATTTCATAATCTTTGTATTTGGAAAGGTCTTTAAGAGCGATGTTTTTAAATGGACGACACAAACGAAATGACAAAACTATTATACCATCCGTTCGTCGATCAGTGATATAATTTTTTTTGCTGGTGTACATTGTATAGAGAATAAGTAACGAAATGCAACGATAATGAAACCATAATAAAATTTTAAAAGAAAATTAAATAATATTTTCCATGCAAATCGTGTTAAAAATGTCTTAAGAGTAACTCATCGCCAAATAGAACAAGTTTCTTAACTCATTTCGGTTTCGGTAAGATGTAAATCCTTTTCAATGTTTGAAATGAAAACAAACAGAAAAAGAAAAAAGGAATAAACTAAATGCTCTGTTAAGTGATGAGTTATAATTTCATTATTACGGCTTATATTCATTTCATTTAAGATGGTGTTACCATAACTTTTATGCAGTTAATAGCAAATATTATATAGACATAAAACAGTCTCAACTCAGAAAAAAAATAAACTAAATTCTAAAGTCACTCGTAATGGCTAATTATTGTTAAGAATGCGAAATAAAGCACAAGAAAGGCGAAGCAAAAAACTTTGCTTAAGATATTATATCTCGGTTTTTTTTTAATAAATTTTTTTTTTTTTGGTTTTTTTTTTTTGCATCATCTCTTATTCATTTATTCACTTTGCATTTTGCGTACAAATTATTTACTAGAATATGCCTTAATGTACTTATAAGCCACCTAAAGTGTATGAGTTTTCTTTACGAGAGTATTTCTATATTTTAAAAATTGCTTTTTGAGTTAAAGTTATTTATTCTCTTATTGAGAGAAATATGGTTTTTATTCGTTTACACTTTTATCTAGGCTTACACTTATACTTATACTCATCTTACTAGTTTTTTTTCTCCAAGAATGAAAAAAGCAGTCGCATAAGCACAAATACAAAGATATTTGTATTCAACGAGTGGTGAGAGAATGCTTTAGTTATTCTCTTATTTTAACTAAGCCTTGCAAACAACAACTCAACTTAAACTTAAACAAGAGCTTACGCGTTTCGCCTACTGGTGCGTATGTGTATGTGTGTGTGTGTGCATACTGACAGCTAAGGAAATGCAATTTTGCGTTTACGCATTTATTGTACATTTCATCAAATTATAGCAAAACTCACAAGTAATTTATTGCTTCAAAAACTATTTGTTACGTGTTTTGCTCACGATTTCTTATTAATATCATTAAAATCTGCCCACATCAAGTCCAATATTCTATACGTACGTTTTCTTTCAAATTTATTCAGTCTTAGTATTCACCAACGAGGAATAACGAGGAATCTGTCGACCTCTTCATTTCATTTTTAACATTCAAGTAGCCCTTAAAGTGTAACATATACACTCACTGTACATGCCTCCGCTTCGCATAATTGTTTTTAAATATTTTTAAATATTTTACTCGTCCCGTCTCTTACTTACGATCGCCATTTGTAATTAAAACATGCACTTGGAATTTAGTGAACATATCTTCAGAATAGGTTCCGTGCGGTAGGCAGCTTTTAAATGAAAGCGGACAGTGCGTGCTGTAGAGATGCTATGTTGAGTGAATAAAGGCTTTGACATGCTGGTAAAAAAGTCAAAATTAAACATTAATGTGCAAAAGACTATACAAATTTTTATTATCTGTCATAACATTCACCTTTAAGCAAAGTTAAGAAGTTTTTGTCCGACTGGCGTGTAGTCAAAGCACTGATATTTACTTCGGCCGTTTACAAATTCAAAATGTTAGGAGCTCATTAAAAACATTATAGTAAATAAAAAATTGTTTGAAGTGGTAGATATTGAGCTCTCCTTCCAGAATTGTTCATTGGATTGAAAAATATTACTCTTTACTAATTACCAAATGGCAAAAAATTGATATGGATTTGCAAGGAAGGATTTCCTCTTGGAAGTAACTGTCAGTTTTTTGTTTTTATTTGCACAATTGATCAGCCACACACAGTACGTCTTCCCATACGCCTATGCTTACGTATGGTCGCGATTAGGAAGAATTATAGCTTGTGTGGAGAGGAAAAGGGCGCAGTAGTATTTGCGTATATTCGACTTGAAAGTGAAAAAGTCCGGAATTGCGAGAGTTAGTGAAATGTCCTGATAGAATAGTTGTGTGATAAGGAAGGTAACAAGTTGTATTATGCGGCTGCTAATATATTTGTGATGAAAGGCTGTATTATCATATGAGCCTTGTTTCCTTGAAAGTGGTCCGTTTCTGACAAAAATCTAGCTAATGCTAATCTGCTATGAGCTTTTCACCTATGAAGAATTCCCAAAAAAACCTACAAAAAATTAATCCCTTTTTTTAATACAAAATTTGCGCAATTAATGAAATTACAAATACAATTACGTGAAATTGAAAATGTTATAAGTCTACTTTCGATTTACGTGGAATTGAAAATGTTATAAGTCTACTTTCCGCAAAGACATAATAATTCATTAAGGCCGTTTGACATCATCAAAAGTATAAATTTCCTTTAACTAACACTTTGAAAACAATCAATTTAATATACATAAAAAAAAAAAATTAAAAAAAAAAAATAGATAAATAAAATCAGCGTATATTCCATGCATGCATCGATATTTTGTAAACCATTCAAACTGAATAATATCTCCATATAATAGAAAGTGGACTAACCACTGTGGCCCGCTGTCAAAGAAACCGGTTCATATGTGAAAGGCATATGGGACTTTGTCAAACCGCCAATTGTCAAATTGAAAATTTATATGTATGTTCCATGCATAACCTTACTTTATTTAAAGTATTTCATACTCTTGAACAATGTTTCACTTAAAGCGAAAATCATCCCTTTGGAAAGTAATAAGCATAAGTGAGATGGACTTCTTTATAATAAATTATAAATTTTTATCTTGTGTAGCGTAGCTATGTAAAAGTATTTTAAAGAATAATATTGACCCATGATTAATAGTATAAATGCATTGAACTGATAAAATGAGCTAAACGATCAATTTCTCAAGTCTTTAACAGTTTGTTTATCATTAAATTAGTGCAATAGGCCAGGCCGTCACTTAACAGCTGTTGTCAAAATGTTGAATTCACCGTTTTGCGCTGAATTGTGAATCATTTCCTCCCACAATCAAATGTTTTGTACGCTTCTAAGAAATGGTGTACGGTATAAAAGACTTCTTTCAACAAAAAAAAAAAAAATAAATAGATAAAATAAAAACCGACTATCTATAACATTCAGATATGTATCTATGTATGTATGTATGTATGTATGTTTATCCGTACATAAATATAAAGCAACTTATTTTCACAATTCCCATTAATGCATTTTAATCTCTCTTACAATTCTTGAAATTACATTGAAAAATTGTTTTAAACCACATTTTATGGACAAACAAAAAACTTAAACTAATAAAAGAAACACATTATAAGTGAAAAAAAACAAAAAAAAAAAAAAAAAAAANAAAAAAAAAAAAAAAAACAACGCAACAAGCAGGGAAAAAACGCAAAGCAAGAAGAAACTTCTCGTCAAGATGGCGTACTAAGACCATTTCCTGTTCTCACCGCGTTTAGATACAAAAGTCTTTTCTTTTTTTTTTTTTTCTTTTTAAACAAAAAAAAAAAACATTATTATAAATTCTAGTAAAATCTGAACAAAAACTACCCGAACAACTATTGCTTTTTCCATAGAATTTCAAGCAGTGCACGAATCAACGAAAAAAAAAACACAAACACAACAAACAAACGGCAGCCAAACATAAATTACAAACGATGAAAATGGTAAAAATCTAAATTGCAACTTTTTATAAACGCCAAACACACTGTGCACTTAAAAGTGCATAGAACCAACAACAATAACAACAAATACAACAATAACATTAATAACAGCAACATCAGCAATAGCCGCTGACTAAATGACTAAACCACGAAGACAAGCTCGAAGAGAAAAGAGTATAACAGCAAGCAGCAAGCACACCACTGTAATATGAATTTAAACAAAACAAAAAAAAAAAAGAAAAAAAAAGAGCATTTATTTTTTTTCCCTGATATCGTTTAACGAGAAGAAAAATAACTAGAGAAATAGCAAATAGCACACACAACAAACGCTAAACTACCGAAAGAACTCTCTTCGCTTTTAAATGAAAATAAATTAATACGAAAAAGCAAAAAAGCAAAAAAAACAAAAAAAAGCAAAAAAAAACCATTTTAAAGAAAAGAAAACAATACTACAAGTGTATGTGCACGTGTATGGAATAAAGAATGAAGTAAACGTATGTAAGTAAATGTGTGAACATATCGTCGTTTAAGCTCAAAATGAAAATATAACGCAAATAATAATAATATACGACGAACGAATGCATTCAATGAGTAGACGACATTCATGAAAATCTCAAGTTTACAGAGAATTTTCTTTAATAAAAAAAAAAAAAAAAATCATTGCGAAATTCTCTCTCATTTAGAACAATTCACACTTAATATATATATACATGAATAAGTTTTGCTATAGTATTAGTTGTTCTTACTCAAAAAATGTATTTAAAAAAATATGGTGAATAAATTACGATTTATATGTAGATATGTGAGCGAAGGCTCACATTTTGTTTGAGGAATACATATGCATGTTTATGTATGCGTGTGTTTATTTGAGATGACCATTAAATTAACCTGCATTAATAAGTTTTACAGTGAAGCTTTCGTTTTTTTTTTTTAATATATTATTGAAATTTAAAAATCTTTTATTAGGTAATCAAAATAATACTACAATAATAATAATAAGTCCGATGCATTAAATGAAATAATGAATATTTTTTATTTATATTATTATTATTATTATCTCTTAAATTCTAAAATATTTGTTAAACTAAATAGCACGAAGTAACATGAATTTCTTACCAAACCATCTTTGACAGTCGTCGTAACGTAGAGATATGCAATAAATTTGTTATTCAAAACCATTCTATTAGGTAATGTATTGGCGATAAAGTCTTCTTTGCGAGCACCCTATATATATATACACTTTTTTCTTTTATATTTCATTTAAAGAGTTTTTTTTTTTTTTTCTTTCTTTCTTTCTTCCTTTCTTATTACATTTCTCTCGAAACAACCTGTAGCTGCTGACAATAATGTATTTATCACTCTTTCGTTTTTAACTCAACTCAGAATTGAACTTAAAAAGCCTTAGGAGGATTATAAATAATTTCCTTCAAACTTTGTTGCACATTTTGTCGCAAGACTTTGGCCGCATGCAACATGGTTGTAACCAATATTGTGTTTTAGGTTTATCAGCAAAACACACACACACACACACGAGCGCAACATTCTGAAACTCCGAAACCGAAATATATAGAAAATGATAAACACTAGAAAAATAATACAGTTTTCTCTCGTTGTGATTTTTGTTCTCTTTATCTCGAAATTGAATTTAATCCTCTCCGAACTTGCTTGTACATGCATATTGTATTACATGAACACCCTCTTTGTTTATTGTGGTGCAATTTCAACCCAATCTTATAAACTTGTAAACTTGTAAAAAAATGCACTCACATTCTCTTACTACGATATCTGTAAATAAAAAACAAGAACTTTTTTATTATTCTACCTCAGACATAACTGATTCTCTCGCATAAGCTTGCAACTTTCGATGGGCATAGTAGTAGTAGTGTAGGTAGTGGTAGTAGTAGTAGTAGTAATATAGTGGTAGTGGTAGTAGTTGCAGCAATAACAGCAGTAGTAGTGGTAAATTGCTTAAAATAATGACGATGACGATGATGATGATGATGGTGGCTGGCTAGCTCGCTGGCTGGCTGGCTGGCTGACTGATGATGGTAGTGGTACGCGGCAATGGTGGTGGCTAATGATGATAATGATGATGACGATGATGATGATGATGATGACGTCGATTGTAAAAAAGAGAATATAATAGAGAGTTGTTGTTATGTTCTCAGTGTGGCGGTTTTTTACTTATGCAAAGTATAAGCAAGAAGTAAAAAACATAAAAGTAAAAAACAGCTCTAGTTGCAGCAGAAACAGAAGCAGCAACAGCAACAGCAACAGCGGCTGCAGTCGCGGTAGCAGCAGTAACTCTAGCAGAGAAGCCATGAATGCGGTGCATGTGCATGCATATGTGCATAGCACAGTGATAGTGGTAGGCAAAAATGTGCATTGCTATCGCCTGGTGGATGACGTTTAAGAACAACGTTAACGTAGAGAAGTTGACGTCGACGTACTCATTGTCATCGTGGTTGTTGGATTTTCGTTGTTGTGTGATATAATTTTGCAAATGACTTCGGCAGTCGCATAAACACAACGCATCCGATATGCAACGGAACGCATTTTCGGACGCGGCCCGAGTCGATCCGAGTAGCGTCCGATCGCGTCCACCAATAGTAAATATTGTTTATTAACATACAAAAATACCATACGTTATTAACAATTTGACAACAACACATCAACAACAATTACAACTATTTCTTTTCTTTTTTTTTTTTTTACTTACTATTCAACAACAAAATAGTAACAGCAACAAAATAAAATGCAATAAATTTTCAAAACAAAACCGAAAAATTAATAATAATTTAAGAAAAAAAAAAAAGAAAAAAGAAAGAAAAAAAAAAGCAAAAAGAACAACAAATCAGAACAATAACAACAACAAGAGCAGTAAATAATATTAATTGTTTTTTTATTTTTTTTTTATTTTCTTTGCTATTAAACAAAAAACGTCAACGTTATTGTCTCCTTCAATTACTGGCCCGGGTTGTTAGTTGTAAAGGAAAACACACAACAAATAGAAAAATATTCTCTTGTATATCTTATAAGCAAATATGTGTGTGTTGTGTGCGTGCGTTTGTTTAAATATATATATGTGTGTGTGTTTGTGTGTGTGCGTGTGTGTGTGTGTGTGTGTGCATATATATATGCACGTATGCATTTGTATGTGAATTGTGTCTTTGTTTGTGTTTTGTTTGGTTTTTGTCGTTATTTGTCAAATTTTAACGCGTTTTAACAACATTGGCAACATTTTTTTCGCCGTTATTTTTAGTTCGCAATCGCTGCAACACGCGCTAGCTCGCTCGCTAATCAGCCAGCCAGCCAGGCAGCCAGGCTCGTTTTCCTCATTGCTCATACGCGCGTTCTTATTCTCTACTAATAATAATTCTCGGTTAAACGCCATAACATGAAGACAATAAAGTTGTAATTGTGTGTAAATGCACGCGTTTTACAATCGATCCGTACTTTCAGTTCTATTCGTTTTTCTCTTTTTTTTTCGAAAATTCTTTTCATTTTTTTTTTTTTTTGAAATTCTTCAGTCTGTTTTGCATTCACACCGTTTGTTTGTGTACTTTGTGTACCTTGTCGTTAAAGTTTATGTACGTTTTTCAGTTTTAATGAAGCGAAACAAAAATTATTATTAGTTTAAAAAAATATTCATTTTTAATGTATTTGTAAAAAAAAAAAAAAAAAAAAAAAAAACCCAAGCGAATAACAGTTTTTTAATATATATATTTTTTTTTTTACTTTAGAGAGAAGTTGT
>KK502620.1:390109-454080 GCA_000688735.1 Glossina austeni
AAGAAAGGTATTTTGTCTTTAAGAACACTTGTTGGTTGGTTGGTTAGATGATGGTTCGCTGAATAGTTAAAAGTCTTTTTTGTTGAACGTTTTAAAGTCATGTTTCATTGTGGGCCAATTGTAATGTTACCAACAAATTTGTTAGATTTTGATAAAGTTGTTGTTGCTATTGTGTACATGTCGTCGTTATTGTTGTTATTGCTGTTGTTGTTATTGTTGTTAACGATGAGTTAACGATAATGTTGACAAAATCTGTAGTAGCAGGTGATGGCATTTCATATGAAGTATAGAAAATTAAACAAAACAAAATAATACGATTTGCATTTAGTTTACTAATAAAATTTATTTTTATTTATTATTATACTTCTTCTTCTTCTTCTTCTCAACTTAACATCAAAAGATTTCGCTTGAAAGATAAGATGACGTATTGTTACATTTACCTTTTTTTATTAAAAATTTAATATTCTCCATAAAAGATGTATAAGTAAATTTTTATTTAAAAGGAATTTCTGACTGACTGACTGACTGACTAGTTGCAAAGAAAGATAACGTATAAATATGTTGATGAACTACTTGAAAGGACAGTTAAATGTCTACACGTAACAGTCGCTTATCATTAATTCATTCATTTCAATTAATGCGTAAGAAAACATTTAAGCAAAAAAAAAAAAAAAAAATCAGGTAAAAACGCCATAGTGGGGCACACGACTATCATTAAATACTCTACACCACCCTACCGTTATTGGTATAACGATTTTTCAAAATAAGGTGTTATATGGGAAAAGGTGGAAAATGTGGTCCGATCCAAACGATTTTTCAAAATAAGGGTTTATATGGGAAACGGTGGAGAATATGGTCCGATCCAAATCACATTCAATAGTTCGTCCTTGGACCGAAATACGTCAGTGTAACAAACTTGATCAAAATATGTCGAAAATTTGCGACCGACCTGTAGGTTGGACACAAGAACACAACACGGACAGACAAGCTTAATAAAAAGCGGGCTTGTCTCAAAACTGTCTGGGTGTTATATAGATTAGCAAGCCCTTAAAAAGCCCCATGTAAAAAAAAAAACTTATCAGGATGTTGTCAGGTGTCAGGATGTGTTACTAAGGTTTACGCTATTAAAGGATCGTGATTATCTTAGCATTTTATCAAAAAAGGAGGGGGAGGAAGAGATATTCAGAGAGCATTTTTAGCAATCTTTTGTTTTATTTACTGATTCCAATATTGTGAAAATTGGCTTCACATTCCTATAAAACTTATAGAAGATCTCAAAATCGCTGCACTTACAATAATAAGAAGCTTCAAATCTTCTCCCGCATAGTTATGCTGACAGAATTGTATGCTCTTTTCTGTTTTCATATCGATTTAGTTTCTTATGGTGATAGGAACACCGACCAACCCAAACTTTGGGCTTAATATAAAAGCCAGTACACAGTAGGAATCAATAAAACAATTATTAATATTATATATAAGTTCCCAAAAAAATCGGTCATCATACGAATCTATAAATTTAATGATCTATTAAACATATCTGCTCCCACCCGCGACCATTTCACATCTTATGATTATTTTGTATATTTTTCTTTTTATTTCACATGCACGCGGTCTCGTTTTCTGCTATTTTCATTGCTTTTTGAATTTATCCCGAATATAGTTGCAAGGAAAAATTGTTGTTTGTTTTCCAGGATAAAATGTTACGATGTGTAGATAAAGCATCAAACTTGCAGTTATTTAGAAATCAATTCCGATGGAGAATTTGTCACCGTTGCGTAGCGAAACGTTTCCCAAATATAAGATAAAAAGTAGCTCCTCTTGTAACAGTGAATTTAATTTAATTATTGCCGCCTTATCCCGGTATGTAACAATTAATCGGCTCTACATATAACAGTTTTATACAAAAATAGTTTCGCGTTCTCTGATCGTTGAGTTAAGTAAAATGTTCATGGCGGTTTTCCTTACAACGGAGTTTAGAATCGCAAAACTTTAATGATACTAAACCTATTAAACCATTAAGGCACAGCAGAGCGCGGATGAAAAGCGTTAAATGCGACAAAAGCGACTAAGAAACAAAAACCCTTTTGACAATGAATTTTTAAGTGAGGACTTCTTAAGCATATATATATATATATTCCTCCGTAACACAGTATGAAAATCCGATCCGATAGGTTTGCTTTTCTTTTTTCCGAAGTGTGCAAAAACTAATGTTGTTCTAAATCTACTCACTAAGTCAGACAATAGACATCATTACTTGCCCACATGGAATATGGCCAAAAAAAAAAGGAATCAAAAACTGAATTAATCCATACATCGATAATTTTGACATACTTTCGTATCATACATACATACATACTTAGGAAGTCGCTTTTCACAATTATTATCGCCTGTTAATAACAGCAACAGCGGATATACAAATACATGCGTCTTTTTCCATAGAAGCATTTTACTGGCATTTTAAAAGTTCAAATGTAGACAGAACTCTTTACCGCATATTAACTGATGACGGTATTGAGTGAATAAACTGTATCGAAAACTAAAAAATGCCTAAGGTCTTAAAGGATGAAACAAAAAAAAAGAGGGAAAAGAGGGGGAGAAAAGTATTTATATTAAAAATCCTTTTCACTTATATTTTAAGGTTGCGACGCGTCGCTATAATAACCATTTGGCGCACACAATTGTATTGTAAAGAGCCCACCAAAGAAACCAATATTCATGGTATAAATGTAGCAACAATAACAACAACAACAACAACAAAAATAGCAATAATTTCCATTTTCAGTTAAGTAAACAATATTCTGTTAGTGCTATACAATGCCAGACCGCGGCAAAGTTAACACAAATGGAATTATTTTTAAACCAACTGCGAAAGTTATATAAAAAAGTTATATGACTGATAACACACTGACTTATACAAGCAAAGCACACATATACAAGGACAGAATTGCATACTACTTTTAACGTTTAAACGTAAAATGAAAACGAATGCCACAACAAAGTGTATTGTGATTTTTTTTAAAGCGTTTTCTCACTTTTCGTACCCCGAACACCACTTTAAGATGCGAAGTAAATTAATTTTGTT
This sequence comes from Glossina austeni, assembly GCA_000688735.1. NCBI lineage: Eukaryota > Metazoa > Arthropoda > Insecta > Diptera > Glossinidae > Glossina > Glossina austeni. The sequence continues at coordinate 393,192 of KK502620.1, forward strand.
ATTCTGTATGGCGCGCCCCAAAAACGAAAATCAACTCGAATTTAATCAACAAAAACTAAATCAATACGCATAGAGTTCTGAAGCTTGAGCTGACAGAGAAATAGAAGCATTGCGAAGTATATTCACACACACAAGAATCTATCTATTCGTGTACATACTCCTCTTAGCGACTCTTTAAAACGAAATTTGAAAGTGAATTTTATTCAATTACAACTGTTCGGGGCATAAGCTCTTAAGCGTTATGTTCACAAATATGTTCACAGGCCAGGATACTTAAGGATAAATAAAATGTTTATCAAAACTCATAAAATTTGTATAGAAAAGTAGTCCTATTGAGATCAAGGTCGGGTCATGTTTTCGAATTATCAGAAAGTCGAACGACATATTTTTGTATTATTGATGGGTAGGTAAGATTCGGTTGAACTCAAATATAATTTTTTGTTTTTTTTTTGTTTTTTTTGTTTTTGTTAATAATATTCAAAGACATTTGAACATTTGTTAGCGATTTTTTAAGTATTTATTTACGAAAAATGTAAACAAAACAAAATATTTGGTTCTTAAAAAAAAATGTTGCTTTAAATCGATACTTGAGAATATAATTTTCAATTATGTATTGACTTGCTGCCCCCCCGCCCCTATCCCCTCGGACGATTTATAAATTTAAATATTGTTCTAAAAATCACATAATGAATTTCAATTGTTACTAAATAATAAACCGTAAAACATTTCCATTTGTAGTTTATTTTTCATAAACGTTCATATCTATGAGTATAAAGTTCATTTAGTTTCTAGTTTCCTTTATATATATATGCTACACACATAGACCCCGTAAGATGTTAGTGGGGTCCTTAAAAGAAATTAAAATGAAATGAAAAAAATTTCTCCTTGCTCTTCGCTTCACGCATTTAATGGAGGAAAAGACGCGTCCTCGTAGAAATTATTAGCGAATCTACGCTTGAACTCAAACGGAAATAGAGCTTTAGAAAATTGTGATTTCTGTGATTCCATTTCTCACTCATTTGGGCCGGGCAAGTGCGGACGTCCAAGTCTTCGCTGGGATTTTCAAATTTTCCTTAAGCATTTTCCATAGATGTGGCTGAGTTTCGGTGATGCAGCGTTGAATCTTCTCGTTCAATGCACGAATAGTTGTGCTTGCTTCTTGGCACAGACCTGTGACTTGAAATAACTTAAAAACAGAAATTCAATTCAACAAAAATCACACGTAAGTCACAAGAGTAAAATCAATATTCGGCTCATATTTTTTACGAAATTTGCGAACTGGGTCCCCCGAACTTTCATTATTTCTGAAATATTGTTCAACAATGAAAACGCATTGCGCTCCAATTTTTACTCACCCTATACTATCAGCTGTCAAACCGTCCTTTTTTGGGTTAAACGGGGGGAGGGGAAGAGGGAAGGACAGGTGCCAACACTTTACCTCACAAATGGCGGTCAATCCAAAGCTTGCTTAAACTTTAGGCCATTCTATGCTAATACGTTCGAGGGGAAAGGACAGAAATTAAATTGGGATCAGGAATGAAGAGAGAAAAGACCTCTTCGCTATACCCTTCAACTCAAAAAGAAAAAAAAAAAATAACGAAATTACCATCTCTAAGCAGTTTCTAATACATTTTTTATTCCCTTACATGCACAAAGGGAACAAATTAATATTTCCTTTGACGAAAACTGATCCCTACTTCGAAAACTATTTTTTTCTATTGCTTACGCATGAAATCCAATCAGTTCCAAGACTAAGTTAAAATCCAATTTTATGTTAGAAAAACTACTAAGTCGCACTTAGTCGTCTTTCGTAATGCATTTTTGACTGTTGCGAAAGAAATGCTGGTCTAACGTTTGTTAAGAATAGGACAGCAGTAGAACTTGAATTTAATTAAATTCAATAGATTTTAATATTATATTTATTTATTTTATATATTTCATTTACTTATTTATTTATTAATACATTTATTCACACATATAAAAAATTCATTTTTACAATGCATTCAACTCAATAAAGTTTCTAATGACCACTCTAACCGCCGTTGTATTTGAGAGTGTCCGAAGCAAACCTAACAAATGCATAAAAATAATTTGCGAAATTCAATCTTCAACTAAATTTTTTATTTGTATTCAGTTCACTTTTGTCGCTTTTTTCTACCGACCACCAAGGTAGCGAAGGGTATGGTAAATTTTTGATTTCGTTTGTAACATGCATCCAGAGTTTTTTATTTATTTTAAACGATCGAGTCAAACTTTTCTTTTCGGAAAGGCTTATATCAAATATGTTTTTAAATGTGCGTGTAATTTTTAAGTCAAGACGTTGTCTAAAAAATTGGGAGCCTATCTAATGAATGATCTCTAGGCTCTTAGATATGAATTTGGTGAACAAAAATTTAAGTCCTCGTTATGCAACAAAGGCTCACTATTTTTATATATACACATTTTATGTATATATTTAAAATTTCACTGCTCTAGAGAGGCCAATTAGTACGAACGTATAGCACTCATACGTAACGTTGCCCATAAAGATTTGTTTCGTTACTTTTCAAGAAAAGTGTGCAATAAGTTCACCTTTCGGAGATAAAAGTAATTTGCTGCTGGGTATCTACGGTTCGTTTTAGGGTAACCATAACTTTTAATTTGCTTTTTTTTTTGCATTTCTATACTCGTATTTGTCTCTCATCTAATACAATTTTAGCAAATAACAACAATAAAAAAGTGTCGAATTTTTTTTTTTTCGTATTTCGTTGTTCTAGAATTTCTTTAATTGACTTTTGTAGTTATTTTCTTTTATTTTATTATTTGTTTTTCTCCAGTTTTTGTCGTTTTCTTTCTTTTTTGATTTTTTTTCGTTTTTGTTTTTTTCGTTTTTTTTTCTTCTGCTTGAAGCGTGACAAATTCTATTAGAGCTTCGTTAATAAAAATTAAAAAAAAAACAAAAAAAGAAAAAATAGAACAAGAACCCAAATGAATTTTTGCTTCAATAAAAACCAAATTGTTTTTTTTCAGTTTTGTTTATGAAATTTGATTTTAAGTATGCATATGCAATACATATGCATGCATTTTGTGAAAATATGTGTGTTCGCTTTCGTTTATATATGCGTTATTTAAGAGATACAAATGAAACTTATCAATTTACTTTTTACATTCGTCATCATTGTGAGAGATGTTAAACTATAAGTTGCGCTCTACGGATAAAAAAATATATTACGTTTTTACACCCTACAAGACTTGTGGTACAAGGATATATAAGATTTGTGAAGCGCCTGTGGAGCACACCTTTTATTATACCGATCGATTTATAATCACTTTTTGAATCGATCTAAGCCTGTCTGTAGGTCTACCTGGGTATCTGTTTTCTTGTGTTCAAGCTACAGGTTGCAATTTTTAACATATTTTGATGAAATTTTATACACTGACGTGTTTTAACCAAACCAGGACAAAAGCTATTCAAAATGGTTCTAATCAAACCACTATTTTGACCACATGCCATATAACACCTTATTCTGAAAACTCAAAAAATGAATAACTGTTGCACGCTGCAAGCTATTTAATGTCGTCCTCAATTACAGTTTCCTTTTGTGTTAATTTTAAAGAATTAAAACTTATGGCCGCAATGTATTCTTTTACTCATAAATACTTAAATGCAAATGAATACAGTTTTCTTATCTTATTTTGTTATAAATCTGAAGGAGTTCTTAAAAATGCATAACACTTGTATGCTAGATATAATGCCGTTACTTTTACAAATCAATGGAAAGAGGGTGCTACGAGTACGTATTTTACTTTCATTTAGTACTTTAAGGCATCGACCATTTCAGGTCTATACTTCTATAGGCGAACATTAACAAACGATAATTAAACTAAATATCGCTCAATTTCTTCTGAACGATGAAATTGAAAAATGGCGCCATAAAGCTTTTGATAAATTATTCGAATTATTTTTCATGTTATGCAATATTTAAAGAGTTCAAAAAATGAAAGGAAGCCTTTCTTTTGTTTCTCTTTTTCTGTTCTGTCTTTCGTTTCTTAGTTCGTTGCGTAAAAAAATCCCCATCAACATGATGGGGAATTAATGACAGCAAAAAACATTAAAAGCCAATAAATATTTATTTTTCAATCTCTATAAGTTTACACAATCCTTTTAGAACTCGAAAGCTAGTATCTTTGGGCAGAAAATACTGTCAAATATTTTTAATGGACAATAAAATAATTGTGTTCTTGTAATGTTCTTCTTCTTGTTCCTAAGAAGCAGTTCATTCGGTCTCAATAAAATAATTAGTTAGTGATTTTGAACTATTTTTTTGCTTTTCAAGGTATGCTGAACTAATCCCCTCCCCTTTTCTAAAGCCTTCCTACATATAATTCCACACCGATCCAAATTGATTGTCGATACAAAATATTATTTACTCACAATTGCAAGTTTAACGTAAGTACTTTTCGTCGCTCATGCCGATCAAAGTCCCTTATTCCAACTTCTACTCTGTTCTCAACTAGAAGCTCGCTTCGATTAAATTCTCACCTATTCTAAGGCATTCATATAAAAATAGGGAAAAAGACGGCAAATGACGTCGACGCAACGGGCCTAAGGTATTCGTACTGGAGCAGTAATATCGATAAATCTCTCTTTATACTGATTTTCTTAAACCTGCCGATGGCCACTATATCATTAGAATTCACTAAAGTTGTCTCCCATGCAATAGCAAAATTTTCTAAAAACGATCGTAAATGCATTTCTACTAAAGCTTTCGATGATTATTAATTGAATCGTTTAATTAACTTAAGTCTTAATAATGGTGTTTACGATTAACAAAATTAAAAAAAAATAAAAATCACAAATTTGATCAAATTTTACAAAAAAAAAAAAAAATTGCAATTCGTTGTAATTTCCTCGGCTTGAGGCATTAATGAAATTAAATTTGACTAATAATAAAAATCGCCCCAATACTTGGTTATGAACATGCAAGTTCTGAGAAATAATTTATAAAAATGATTAATAAGTTACACTTACTCACACACCCAAATAGACAATATATCTCTGTATGTAATAAATAAAGCGGTTTTTCTAATTGCATTGATGATTAAAATTTCGAAAGAATTTCCGTTAGAAACACGTGGGATGTTTTTTTTTCTTTTTTTGTGTAGAAATATGATCCGAGGATTATGAGAGATAGAAAAAAGGGGGGTTAGAAAATTTACAGTATCTTATGTGGAAATGTAGTCCGACGATTAAGGCAGAAAGAAAGAGAGGGATACAAGTTAGCCCATATTTCCTGATATGCTTGATATTAATTTCACAAATTTGTTAAACACGTACACCTTGCTGTTCTTTATGCTGCAAAAGGGTTACATTTGCATCAGTCACGCTTATTGACAACGTCAAGAATTAATGAAAACACAGTGATATTAATATGTTTGTTAATGATTGTGTTTGGTTCTACAATGAATGCGTCTTTCGTACGTATTGAGCGCTTACCTTAACACAATAAAAGAGCAATTGTTCCAATAAAAGATGGATCCGTTTTAAAACTCTTTAACTTACGGGCTATGTAGGTAAGGATGCGGAATACATAAGAACACCACAATTATCCAGGGGAAAATTTTGCCTATCTACCCCATGAGATAACCGTACCACCAACCAAGATGTATTTCTTAAATTGCGGATCTATATTAACATAACTTAACGTGTCATATATCGGTTATCTTTTTGGACATTTTTGGCTTACAATTTCAAAAAAACACTCTTCCGTTTATTTTCAAACTTTAACCTAAAAGAATTTACCTAAAATGCTTCCAACTCTAATATTTTTTGCTTTCAGAATTACAACAATGCAGAGATAGAAAAGTATGGTCTCAGACTAGATCGGCGACATCTAGCTGTTACTAAAATTTATTATATTGATGCAAATAGAATGACAAATTTAGTATACCGCATTATTTATCTTCCTCGTAGCAGTTCTAAGAGTGAGACATAAAATGTTCATCGAATTACTCTAAATGCTGTTATTATGAATTTTTGATTATTTTACAATAACAACTCTTTTTGTGTGTTTGTTTGCAATGGGGAAAAATGATTATTAAAAACTCCATACGAGACGTATGAACGACATTTAATTTACCCTATTGACAGAGAAGTGTTGAATTTTCTTGATTATTATAAAGAAAATAATTATAACGTTATTAAAATATGACGGAGCGACAAAGGAGACTTATAGCACTTGTTGTTGTTGTACATAGTTTTTTGTTTTTATATTTTTTTTTTTTCTGTTTTGTTGTTTTTTATTTTTTTCTGTATGATTTTTATGATCTACAACAACTGCTTGGGCATGCACAAGAGCACACATTGTGGTTTATCCTTGTACGAGACTTCATGCATATATGTAGGTAAGCGCGGCGCCATATCAACAGGATACTTGTATATGTTCGGGAAAAGGTAAACACCTTTACAGGAAATTTAATATGGGACCGAAAAAGGCGTTATGACCGACGGTATTCATTAAATGCTTTATATGTTATGATATGCATATAAAAACGCTAACACCCTATCAGTCCGTCATCTACACCCGAAAACACTTAAATAACCCTCCAAGCTCCTGTTGTTTTACACTGAAAATATTCCTACAATGAAACCGTTGCTCAGCACCTCTTCTTCTTTATATTTTTCGCTTTTTGTTTCCTATCCCTGTTGTTATTCTACCAGCTATTACTACTACCACCACCATTGCTACTACTACTACTACTACCATTATATTTTTCTGGCTCTTCAATTACTCAATTCAACTTTGTTTTGTTTATTATAGAAAAGAATTATTATTTATTATTATTATTTTTTTCATTTTTTCTTCATGTTTAAAAAAAGAAAATACTTTGAATGCAATTTTGTAAATTATTTTCCCTGTTTAAGTGATTATTAAGGTGTGGTCCATTACAATATTTTCGTTCATGTTTCATACACAATAAACCTTCAATGCAACGCAACACAACCACAGAAACTGTCATAAAGTAAACGAAAGCAAACGGTAAAGTCATGAATGTGCGTTTTTCTCTAACTCTAAATATTAACGCAAATAAACTTACGGCAATTGCAACAATTGTTCATTCTATTTGACATTATTCCTAAGTGACTCGAATAGCAACACACTTTGGATTTATCATTCTGTCATATAATATAGTTTCAAGTACCCAAGTAACGAAAACCTCCATAAAGAATAAACATAATCGTAGTCCTTCCAACTAAGTACAGTACTACTACAGATTCACTTAAACATTCACCTAAACGCACCGCCGCATCGGCGAAAATTTTATTATTAATAAGTTATTCACATATTCGACCTAAACAGAATAAATTTCGGTCTACTGATTCCCTTTATTATTACAGTAAGACTTTACTTTACTTTATTGTTTTCATACTTTTGATATTCATTTAACGTACTTTTAATTATATTCTTTTGATAGGAGCCTTAACTGTCTTAGTTCTTTAAATAAAGCATAAGAACAATAAAAGTTTACGTTCAAATCAGACATACACTAAAGTGCTCACTCACCTCAAATTACTGTCGACGTGACGTCGTAAATGAAACCTATCTATCTATAAGTGCGCAGATGTCATATTATTTATCGTAGTGAAAATAGACCGTTTTCTTCTATGCCATAGGTATACTGTAGCGTTTAGAGTAAAATATCTCAACCCTTTTTAATATTTTGACAATATAATGATAGCGCTAGTTGTATAATACAGTATTACACAATGGCTTATAGATATGTTTATAAGCTCTTTAGATTCCTTATAAATAGATAGAAATCCTAAGTGATTTACCTCGAAAAGGAAAGGATTAGAGAAAAAGCATACGTCCTACACAAATTTTACGACTACCACCACAAGGAGGTACAGGCCTTAGAAATTTACGAGAGAACGGTATAAATAAATTCGGCGAAGTGATTTACCAATGTCTGTCTATCCGTCATAAGTTACACAGTACAGGAGTACATTTCCAGTTGGTAGAAAACGGTAAAAAGCCTAGAAGAAGAAAAAAGAAAGAATTTTAAAACATATTTGTTCTTAAGTCATTGCCCTATATACATATTTAAGTGACCTGAAGACTTTGCCTTGATGTTAGCTAAATTATTTCTTCATCTCCTAACTAATAAATGGGGGCAGACGAAAGATATCTTCATAGCAAAGTGCAAAATTTGGCCACATAAGGAAATTCCTTCTGCAACAATATACTAAAATTTGCCTCGGAAAGTAAGCATAAGCGCAATATTTTCAAAAGGCAGATGCAACGTCTAGCTTATCTGGAATCGACCTTTCGTGCTGCGAATGCGGTTTGTAAGCTAATATGTGATTAATATGCAGGCCGGCGGGGAAAAGATCAAACGTGAGACGATGTACAAAAAGGAGATACCCACCGCACAAATTCTGTTTGTAGAAAAGAGGCCGATTATGTACGTGAAGTATTTTTCAAATGATTTAAATCAAAAAACAAAAATGGTGTCAAATAAAAGTTAGAACTTCCCAGGAACTAAAATGGTAGCTTATGCTAGTTCAACGTCTACATAACTTTTAGTTATGTAATAAGATGTTTAAGCTTACACAGAGTACTAGAGATTAAGCGTTAAGCTCTCTTATGCTTCTTGACACAACATATCTTGCTTCGGTTTCAAATTCTTGTGTTTCATTTCGGCATGGTAAAGTTCAGCAAATGTGTGGAATGTGTGACTACGAATCTGTCGATTTTTTAGTAAAATTGAAGGGTTTTTATAATAAAAAGCTAGGAGCTGCTTCATTCAATATATTATCCAACGAGAGTTATTATTTTTCCGATTTTTTGTGCAGACAAACATTCATAGTGCGAAACGGGCAACGGGACAAAATAAACCATAATTCGATAGAGTTCTGAAAAAGGCAGCATCTTTCCAACAAACAATAAATCATCTATTGAAATACATTCCCGCGTATGTATTACTTATTCTTATCCTCCTCCGATGGCTTAATGTTTAGCATATTGACCCCATTCTTCGCTCCCTATTGCATCAATTTTGCATGCAGTTTTCTCTGGTGACGGTTTCGGACTTCGTGCGAACAAACAATATTACATCACAATGAGGTGACTGCTCCAATGGGTTCGCCAACTTTGCCGCCAACGTTGATGGGGTTAGTGGGCACAACGCATCCTCTCTTCATTACCCACAACGATTGAGCAAAAATTTCGTTCGAATTAAGCAAAAGAAGTAAAGTTTCCCGCAAACGACCTTTTGTTTGCATAGAAGTACAACTATTTAAAGCTCCAAGAACCTCAAAGAACGTTGTATACGCTTCTGTTAACTCACATAGCTGGAAGATAGTACTTTCGTGGAAAGAAATCACAGCTATGTTTAGCACCCGGCAGCATCATTTGCACTCGCCCTTAGAGAAAGGCATTCATACTCTCGGTTAATATTAAAGAATTTGATATTCTGCAGAGATTTTATATCGGGAAAGTTTTGGAGAAGGATTTCTTTTCTAATCTTTTTTTCAGAATTGGTCATAAGAAGCTTCTTAGAAGCCCAACGTTGTTTGGCAAGAACTTTTTCGAATAATTGAAAACAAAAAAAAAAACTGATTCTTTCAATCTAATCAGTCAAAAAAGATTACCATCTTACGAGGTATAAGCTTCTTAAAAAAAAAAAAAACAACATCCTTTGGTTAATTATATATAATTTTATATTATTGTATGTGTATGTTTTCCTTTTTTACCCTCCACTTGTTTAATTATACAAAAATCTCACTAACCTGTTGAATATTTCATAATAATTGTCCACCTAACTTGGATTAATCCCCGCGGATTTCTCTTAACCAGCATAATATGTGACCTGACTTAGTTTTAAAAGCAAATGGCGTAAATATTATAAAAAAAAAAAAAGAATAAAAAAAGAATAACATATTTTAACTAAGCACTGAAATATTCATTAAAGACAATTAATTACAAAAAATTCATCATAGAAAAATAGTTTCATTGAAATAATTAGCTTTTCACTAAATAATTTCTCAGTGACTGCTCCATATAAGCTAACAAATGGGGCAGATGGGAAAAGTGTACAATATAGCTGCGAACACAGTATGACTTCGTGTTTGGCTGCAATTGCATCCATTAATGAGAATTTTTAAGATTTTTATCTCACGTCATTTATAACAAGACACTACACTGTAAGCAGACAAATAGAAAATCTAAGGCTTAGGGCCTACAATTCAGCTGACTAAATGCCCACTAATCCCAGTTGTTGTGGAATACGAAGTGATGATTAATTTATGAAAATAAAAATGAAAGAATGCAATTTACAAAACAATTAAACGCACCTAAATAGACGCAATCATTAAATGAACGATATTAACTTTAAATGTAACCATAAAGACAGCAACGCCTTCCTAAGTGATGTAGTAACGCGAAAGTTATGAATAAGTGGTGCATGAAATAAGTTTTTGCTTATACTGTTTCATTGTATTGTTCAAAAATATGGCCAGAAGAGAATTTAGTAATTATTCTCACATTTCACGTTCACGAATTTCAAACCTTACCAATGAAAAATGACTTGACTCGAAAGTATTAAAAGATAATCAACATTTAAAATATGTTCGTTGATAACCATGACGCACTTCTTTCCTCGATCAACTTTTATCGTTTTTTGTCATAGCATCGTTGTTTTTTTCTTATCACAAATCTTGTCGCTTGGATTTCCAAAGCCTTTCCTTAACTTAACGCTTTTAACAAATACTTCAGTTTTTTTTGAAATTTTCAGCCTTTTCTGGTAAAACAGAAAATTAACGAATAGATGTTTTCTCTCATGATTCAATAAACAATAGTATAGATCTGATATAGGATCTATCTAAGTGTTAATGCTGTCTGGATGGGCGATATCCAGTGGTGTTGTCGAGCCGGAACGTTCCGGAACGTCGTTCCGGTACTTCCTCTTTGGACAGGAACGCGTTCCAGAACTAAAAATGATTTCTGATAACGAGAATTTATAATAAACATTAGAAGAAAAAAATATAAAATTTTAAAAAAGTAAAGGTATAGTTTATTGCCATACCCAAATGGGCCTGCGGCTAATGCTAAGAATTTTTATTATACATTTGTTGTGAACTAGAATTTCCAGATGTTGGTTTCCAGTATTGGTAGATGTTTTACCCAGGATCGGCCCTGTCTATATAATTATATATACGCGTTCCGGTAAAAAAAAAATTAGCACAACACCACTGACGATATCCTCCGCCTAATGTCACAAAATTCGTGCAGAACTTTTTTTGAAAGTCAAAAGCTGGACAGCCCAAATAAAAGGGGTTATCTAGTCATAGGTTATAAAGTAATGAGAACACTCACTACCAATCCTTTCGATTCAATGTCCGAAAGTTCCCCAAAGAGAATAGAATAAATTTGCTCAAGTCAGATCGTTCAGTTAACAGCATAGAAATTGCTTTCTCGCAATTACTCCATTGTTTTTAACAACTTCTTACTACTTATTTATCGATTATGCTTTTCTTTTGCCGCAATATATACCTATTCTTCTACTTTTATTTTGGATATTCGTGCACTGATATGAAATATAAAGAAAGCGCCTTTTACGCCTTTTACGGTACATTTGATAATATGGCTTTGCCCTGTAAACAGAGAGAGAGAAATAGATTTTTACAAAGTTTTTTCAATTATTATGCTTTGATAGAAATAAAATTTTTAAAATGTTCTCCAATTCAACAGAAATGAACTCATCTCGACGGCATAGTAGTATCTGACGTCTACTTTCAAGAATTCTTACAACTCTTCTCTGTCTGCAAATTTAAAAAGTCAACTCCCAAGTAATGCATAGTCTGAACAGTCGCGACTCATGTACCTTGACATTTGGGATGCTGATCCGACGATAGGTTTAATGATTTTTCGATTTATTTTGGCAACGAAATCATGTGTCAAGCAATGTACGAACTTCTTAGAAATTTTTTTTGATCATAATAGCAAAAAATTTTATTCAATAAATCGGCAGAAAAAAATATCTTTACAAACAGAGTGAATTTATCGCAATCATTTTAACATTTAGTTGACTTTGTCTAGAATGCTCAGCCATTAACAATAAAAAAATTAGAAAAATATTGCAATAATGTTCGTTAAAAAAGTTACTTTAATAACAATAAAAAAAAAAAAAAATAATAAAAAAAATCAAATTCAGGTTTTTATTATTTTGCATAAATTAACTCAACCACATTTAGTTGTGTGAAATTTTTTACGATCTTACGATTTTTATAAATTTTTTTTGAAATAAATTTTGAGACGCAATAAAAAATTTGTAAAAAAAAAAAAAAACAATAAAAACCGTTTAAAGCGAATATTAAGGATCACTACAAGCACTCATATTATGATGCTTAAAACTTAGTAATAAACTGTTCTTAACTAACGTCGACTGTAACTACGGACTATATGTAATCGTTTTTTGCGTCCTGCGGGCTCTATACTTTAAGGCTAATTAATGACAATTGTAATACTCGTTCGTGTGAGCATATCAGCGGTCAGTAAGAGATTATATTAAATAGGCTGCCATGTGGACACTTCTTTCTTTCATTGCTTCTTTACATTAGTTTGTACTAAGCAGAAAGCAATTGCACATGAGTCTTATGTGTAGATATATATAAAAAATAAATAAACATGATAACACACAACCGGCTGCTATATATATGTAGACATACAAATCTGTCGGTGTGTCCATCAACCATACGTATATATATGCCTAGAAATATAGACGTAATCTCAAGCACGATCTAGTTCATCTATCCGACTATTCATTCACTAGTTGAATTAAAAAATTTCTTATATGTATTTCGGGTCTGTACAAAGCGATTGACAAAACTAATAAACCATTTTTGCACTTTCTGAATGCAAAAATTGCAAACAAAGAACCGCTTTTCATACAAAAATTATTTTAACAAAAAATTCTAAAATGTTTATAAATAGTAAATTAACAACACCAACAACAACAACAATAAGAGCAACAAGGGGGAGCGCCATTGTCAGCATCATTAACATCTTCGAAATATATATAAACAAAAGCGACATTAACAATTGACAGAAAAAAACAAGACAACAGCCAACAATTCACGCGTACGTACGTACGTACATTTATTTGTTATTATTATGATGCACGTTAATAATAATGAAAAAAATGAAAAAAAAAACCATGATGACTGACTGACTGACTGACTGACTGACTCAAAACGTTGCCACATGTACGACCGTTGCCACATGTACGACCGTCGCCTTGTCGTAAATCCATGAACTGGAAAACCTTGAAAACTCAGCTGTAAATTTTTGTGTATATCTATTGTTGTTTGCTGTGCTGTTAATGTTCGTTTCAATATTTATTTGTATAGATATTTCTTGTATTTATAGCCAGCAAAATATTAATAAAATGCTTACTTAATGCTATAAATAATTTCAATTTAAGCTACGGTCAACGAGAAAACTTCCTAAAGTTAATTCAAATTGTTTCATACACCTTCCAAGTTAGCAGTCCGCTCCATATCATTTACTCTTTTCTCACTTCTCTCTAACCATAACCGTGTTACGAAAAATTTGAAGTCTACGCGGAACCATAGATTAATTTAAGTTTATATTGCTCTTATCTTTCTTTCTTTTTTATTAGAGGTTTTCAATTATCTTTTGTGCAAATCAAATGTTCAATAATGCATTTCAGGATTTATCCTATAGCTCAAATAAAAAAAAGGCCCGTGAATCAATAGCTAATGACTAACAAAAACGAAACAAACTTGAAAGAGTCCGATATCAAATTTTTTTTTTAACAAACGGTGGATTTACACCTGCAAATAAATTGATGAGTTTGCTATACGAGCTATAGGTGCTCGTCAAAGCAGTTTAATGCGCGTCGTTGCGCACTTGCACGTGTGAGTAACAAAAATTTTTCATTTTATATGCTTTCGCGAAACCTGTCATTTTACTAACTTTGTCAAAGCTTTCCTAACATGCTTGAAAGACTTTTCTATACGCATCTTTTTCAAGGTTTTAATGCCTTGCTTACGCTTGTAAGAAATAAGATAAGAACTTAAAGAGATATGAAAACTTGAAAAATTATAATATTTTTCTTAAACCATAACCTACCCAATAGTGTTTTTATTTTTAAAAGGATGTTGTAATAATAATTTTTTAAAAATCTAATTATTTTATATTAATATTTGTGTATATACGAGCTTTACACGATAGACATACAGAAGTAAAACGTGTATTTTGGTTATATAGAGAATTAGAAGCATTTCTCGTTGATGTGATGAGCAAGTGGCGATATGATTATAGCAATTTTTCGACCGAAAATTCAGCTCAAACGACAGGACGTAGCAAGTATATATAAATATATGTTACATATAAAATATGAAATCATTATAATCTGACTATCAGTCGTGTAGAGTTTGGGTATACACAAATATTATTATGCTGCCTTGAATATGTTATGTACTGATATTTATATTACATAATATGAGCTGGGTCGTATGATAAAAACGGCAAGGGCCTTAGAGAGGGTGTATTCCCAGTCAGCAAAATATTCCATTAAGACGGACCAACCTAATTGGCCGTTGGTCACACTTCGTTGCAGCGATGACATTTGCGAAAATTTAAACGAGATTCCAAGTTGACGAATGCCATAGCAGTAGTAGTAGTAGATAATAACCATGAATTTAGAGAAAGGGATGAAAAGTAGAAATTTGAAAATATCGCTCACCAGCCTTAGCAAATATTGACGTGAAAAATTTATATAGATTACCAAACAACTCAACGTAAAGAATGCTATCAAAGCCTACTATTTATTGTTTAATGTTAAGATTTTAACTACAACATGCTTAACTAAAACACTTCTGTCCTTCATTTTGTTGTTCAAGGACTTGTCTTGACTTGACTTGAGAAATTGTCTCTGTAGAGAGAAAAATTTACTTTTGCTTTCCTTTAAAACTCGGTTTCTTCCCATAAAATTAATTATGATGCCCAACCTAAGTCTCAAAAAGACGCTGTAGTTTGTTCACAACAACTAATAAACCTTTCCGGGAAGCATTTTGTAATTTAATAAAACTTCAAACAGTTGCAAAACTTCATTCTTACAAACTTCGACATATAATAACGATATACATGTCATCCATCAATGTCCAAGTTTTGTCCAATTATCGCAAAACAATAATGATAAAAAAAAAGAAGAAGAAAATTGAAAACAACGTTAGACATTTTTAGCAACTAAATAAACGCAGCACCACAAAGCAAAAAACGCTACCATTCGCAGTGTATATGTGAATATGTAACAAAAAAATCCCATGCAATATAATCCCTAACGTATAAGTTGTGTACACACCATGTTTTAATATTATTGTATTTAATTTCCGATCTTTCCACTCTTTACGATCTTGATATATGAAGTTCGCTAGAGAAGACGTCTTAATTGATCCAACACGTTTTCATTTAACAAACGCCCTTTGTTATGATAGTTATGATAGTTGGCACAAAAAAAAAAAAAAAAACAAGAAAAAAGAAGAAAACAAAGAATTTATACAATCGTTCGCTCAGGTGTAACAAAGCAAACACTGCACCTGTAGATCAGTTAGGTAGACGTCGTTTAGATGCAATCACACGGTTTTTACGACAAACGATTATTATATTCTTATGATAATAAGCAATTAATCCTGGTTAATCGTTTTGAAATTATACAAGATGAACATAAATATTAACACCATCGTAACGCGTATACGCGTACGCATGATGAGAGGCAAGACAACAGGCAGTTAGCGGATAGAAATTGTTATGGAATCGTATTTGTGTCTGCGAAAGGTGTTTTGACTATTAAAGATGATTAGTAGTAGTAGTAGTAGTAGTAGTAGTAGTAGTAGTAGTACTAGTAGTAGTATTAGTATTAGTAGTATTTGTATTAGTATGTTAGCGAGAAGAGAGCGCGTGTATTCATAATATCACCAAGAATAAAGACCGCAGTAACATACAAACGCATTCGTGTACGATCAAGTGCAACTAAACATTTATGTAAAGATGTTGATAATGATATTTTTATATTTTTATATTTTCTATTTGCTGTTCGCTTGTTGCTGTTTGCTGTTTTCCATAAAGAAAATTCTAACGTTTGACTACGCACGCAAGCATCAAATAAATAACAAGTTCATACTCTTTTTTCTTTTTTTTTTTCTTTTTTTTTCCTATTCGTCTTTCTTGTATGCGTAAGAGCAAGATTGCGCGTGAGCGTGTGTTTCTGTGTGTTTATTGTGTGTGTGTGTGTAGATGAATAGTGAATGAGGGTAAATGAAAAAAAATTATTTTTTATTTTTTTTATTTGTATTTCCATCCTAAATGAAAATTAATTGCTTTTAAAGTAATGATGACGTTGGTTAACTTGGTCAACTTGCTACTCAGTTTCTATGTATGGAAGTCAGTGGTATGTCTTGTTAGTTAAAAACTTTCATTATCTTGATCCGCATAGAATATATCAGTTACACATTAATGAAAGAAGAGTTTCACGCAGTAATGCTATGCTAAACATCTTTGACGTCCCCGCATAAATGTTAATTATCTGCAAAGACAAAAAAAAAAAAAAAGAGAGAAAATAATGAGAAAGAAGATCTCTATATATATTTTTATCATTTTTGAAATATTTTACCACATAAAAGCTATGAAAGCATATTTTTCTATAACATAATCTATATCGTATTGCACAGCTTCTCAGGAAAGAGAAGCAGCTTTATATAAAGCAATGCTATGCGCCAAAATTAAAATTCGTAACATAGGCGAAAATTAACGGAAGTAGTATAAAAAAAATTCAGAGAACTTACCTAATAAGTCGGCGCAAATTTTGTGACATCGAAACATAGAAATTCGAAATATAAAATTCGAATTTGTTGCGAGTTGCTATTGAATTTCGAGCTACTGCTCGTGACGATGAAAGGAAGAAGGACGAAATTTAATAACAGGTTTGCCGTTCTGTCGGATCTTGAAGCGGATTTAGTATAACATGCTGAACATGTTTAGATGCATCCCAAATTTGAAACTGGACAAAGGTTTATTGGGCTTTTGAAGCTTGCTTCTGTACGTTACAAAGGTACTGAGAAAAAAATTGCATTTCGACAAAATATTATATTTGGTAGGCGCGGTCAAGAGTTTTTATTTTTCTACAGTTACAAAATATGCGTTCAAACTTGTACACATTTATTTGCTATATATTTTTACGGCCAAGGGAATGGTCACCACAGATATTACACAACCGGACAGACGTACATTATTTAATAGATTCAGAATTTGATGTAGGAGTCTCTAAAAGTTCTTTCGGAGATTTGCAAAAGTTTCGACAAAATGAATATACCCCCCACCCTTCGATTATGAATGGCTATAAAATTACTAAAAGAAATTGAAGAAGCGGGAAAAATTATAAGAAACATTATCGCACTGCAAACAAATATAATTTCTTTTTTTTTACACGTTTTTCTCAAAATAAGTGATAATATTAGACTTGCGACATCTCCATGTATGTATAAAAATGCATGTCATGCTTGCATGTTTTGATGGAGAGGAACGCATGCGGCGTTGTTTATGGCTAACATCCGATTAAGTATGTTTGGTTTCTTAATCTCTTAGAGATTACATGAGCAAATTGCTCGCTCACACGCCATAAATTGATTATAACGTAAAAACAAATTCGAAATTCCTTAAAGTGTGCTAATAAATGTCAAAATATGCCAAACTCATCATCACATTAAACATTTACCCAAAAAGTTTGTACTTGTGAACCCAAGAGGTGAGGTATTTTTTTGCAAACTTTACTGTGTAGATGATTTGTGTACGATACGATTTTACCACTAATTGTTCGGGTTTTCTTTTCTTTTTATTTTTTGGAAAAATTCGTTATGTTTCCACGTTTATGTGTTTTGTTTTGTGGCCAGAGCTGTAACATTTGTAATTGACTGAAAGCTGGAACTTTTTCGAAATTTGACAAATCTTTTAAAATCGTTTTTGTGACAAAATTCTCCGCTTTAGTAATATCGCAGTTGCAATATAGTCTCAGTTATATGAAAAAACCTCAAATTCCAATTCGTTCCAATCTAGTAATTTTTGAACCTTCAGAATCGCGTTATGCCCTACATTTATCTATTATTTGGTTCGATCTCGAGCTTCCCTCAAGCAAATGTATATATTCAACGAATATAAATTTTTCGAGCCTCCGGTTATAAAATTTCATTCATTTCACGTTCCACGATAAGTTTGCTTCTTCTTTCTTGATGTTTCATACACCTTTTTAACGCATGATAGTTACTTATATTCAAATGCCATGTGCCATATATGTTGTGTTGTATGCGTGCGTTATGTTGTTTATGTATGTACGTACACACACACAAACACACACAACGCATTAAATGAAAATGTTAGTTACGTATGTTAATTTGATTTTTATTTAACCTCATTTTGTGTTGTGGCTGCTGATGATGATGCTGATGAATTAGAGAATAAAATGAAAACTAGAAAAATCTTGCAACAGAAAGTCTAATTTAATGTAAATGCATTAAAGATGCATATACATGCACATTCACATGCACACGCACACGCATACGCACACATAAACATAAAGGCACTTATATACACACAGGTATATATAATAAAAAGAAAATGTTAAAGAAATTGAAATTGATTTTAAGTTAATAATAAGTTTTTGTTTCCTATGCATATTGGAAGCAAAGCTTTATTGATAAGGAAGAGGTGAAGGCAATTTACTTTTGTAAGCTCTTACTCCTTCATTCGATGCTACCGATGATGATGTTGATGATGATGATGACGATGACGTTCATGTTGTTCGGGTATTGAATTGTTCGTATGCTGGTTGGTTAGCTGGTTGGTCTGGTTCGTTGCTTGGTTAGTTACTTGGTTGATTGTAATTACCTACTAAGCATTTTGCATTAAATGCACTTAATTGCCGATGCACAAACAAAGTTGCATTTTGCTGCTACCATTGTTGTTGTTATTTTTTCTATTTTTGCTTTTTCTACTGATGTTGTATGAGCCCTATAATTATGTTGCTACAGTAGCAGTTGCATATTTTAACAAAATTAAGCAGCAGCAACACAAACACAAAAAAAAGAAAAGGAAGCAAGCATTGCAACAACATCAATATACTTTCGCATATATATATGCTTGTGCCAGGGAACACACATTGGTTGTGTCTTCTCTCTTCTCTCTTCACTTTTTCCTTATTTTCGCTTTTTTTTCTTATGTATTTTGTTTTATTTTTTTATTTTTTTTTTTTATATTCTTATTATTAGTTTTCATTTATTAAAAATAAAAATAAGCAAAAAAGAAACTCTCGACTTTTTGCACAAAATTAAATTAAAATTATGCCAGTCACTCTTTAGTTCCATAGGTAGGTACAGGTACAGCCTATCATTGACTTCGGCACCGTTGGGGCACCGGCACTGGTTATGCTATCTATGCAACAACAGCAAACACGCACTTTAATTCCATTATAGAAGCACAAGCGTGTTTACACTAAAGTCGCCATGTGGAACAAAACAAAAAAAAAAACTAGATAATAATAATAATAATAAAGAAATAAAGAGAGAGAATAAACAAAATGTAGAAACATGCCTGCACTTCTTAATTAGTCAAACACTATTTGGCTTTTTACTCTTTTCAGCGGAAGTCAAATTAGCAAAATAAAAATAAAAAAAAAAAAAGAAAATATTATTTATGCATTTACCTTAAAAGCTTTTCCATTTGTAAGCAATCAATTAATGTTTAATGAAGCAAAAACATTATAGGAACCGATATAACACAAATGAAATTTGCATTCAATTCTGTAAAAGCAAAAAAAAAAAAAAAGTTAATTTTATTAAAAAGAAAAACAAGCAAAACGATAACAAGTAAAACTAATAATATATAAATTATTTGCCTAAATTGCTTAAGCAATCCATAAAAAAAAAAAAATTTGAAACGACAAAATGATAATAAAAGAAACGGAAGTCTCTCATAAGCCAAGCACTCTCTTAACTCTCCTTCTATTTGACGTTTAACTCGACAATTCTCAGAAAGTCTTTCTGATGTTCCCTAACATCGTTTTAAGCACATCTCTCATCAAAGAACCAAACAAAAAAAAAATTTAAATCCATTTAAATGTTTCATTGAAAGTGCAATATCAAGTCCACTTTACAAGTTCATCACTTTATTTGATATACAATGCGAGGTCTTTTGGGATAATTTAGCCCATTTGCCAATTTTTGCACGTTATTTACATCACTTAATTTCTGAAAGTGATTAAAAAAAAAAAATGAATGGGAGCGTCAAGTTTGGAAAAATTGCAACGCAATAATTTATTCATAACAGTTCCTCTTTTTGAGCTTGGGGAAGTGTTAACTATCTACCAAGTCATGTCAGTTTCCAGCCACGTTTGCTGAACAAGTTTGCTTGGAATTTCCGCTTATGAAAATATCGATTGAATTGATTTCTAGATATGATGACCAATAAAAATATAGACTAAAGAATTCATCTCAACTTTCATAGGTAAAATCGTTCAAAATCTTGAAAGGCAGACATTACCAGTAACAGTATAATCCAACAAAGTGCGTGCATATGATAGAGAAGGAAAATGTTCGTGGGTTTTTTTCGGCTTAGCCCTAGTAATCTTCTGAAGTATAGCGAATTTTTTAAAAATTTTACCTACTTTTCAAAGAACAGTTACTTCCCTCTGAGTGAATAAATGTCGCAATGCCTTTTTTTTAATGGTTATTGGGCGGTCACCTTTAACACGCGCAACAATTTACTTCGATAAGGTTAACATGTTTAAAATTACGCGAATCTAAAGCTATGTGTTGGAGTAAACGCCACGATTTTTTTTTTTCTGGATCTTTTATAAATTGTTTAAGGATAATTTTAAAGTTTTGATCGCATATCAGGTGCTCGTCCAAGGCATTCCCTTAAACGAAAATCGCCTTTAATCTTGAGCAGGTTCTTTTTTTTTTTTTGAAGAAGATGAACTTTTCTGTTCAGCAAATCGATTAATTATATCGACAACAGGCAGCGTTATTCAATTTTTGGGAAGTCTTCAATTATCACAATTTCTAATCTTCATTACTAGGTGAAAGCGGCTTCACATGACTTCTGCCTTACATGAAAGCTAAAAGAAGCGTTCAATTGCCTTAATTGGATGTACTCTCGTCCGTTTTATATATTTATGAAATCTACATAAATTCTTGAGTCTTTTTATGTTCTTATTCATATAACACGGTGAAGATCAGCAAGGAGTGATAAAAGACAAAGAATGGCCGCAGTCTAGAGGTGGGCGATGTTTTATGGGCGGGTTATACGTTTTATGTCATTAGCGACTGAACTACGACCAAAATAAACTCTACCGCACATGAGATTTGAAACTGCGACCATTAACTTGATAGTCGCGATTCTTGCCCACGCAGCTACCTGGGCGGATATTTACTAAAAAGACTTGCAAAACACTCAAGTGAAAAAATCCATATATCTTTTCGGGTAACCGACCGATGAAAGTGTGACACATAAGCGCCTCTAACGAGACGGATAAATAAAAGGTTTGCCTAAGTTGAGAAGAAAACTTATAAAAAAGAAGACAAAACAGTTTAAGACATTTATTCAGCGCACGAAACGAACGAGTTAATGAAACAAATTTATTGAGGTGTGAGGCTGGTTAATGAAAGCATATTTGATTCGTTTTTAACTGACATTTTTTTCCACATCTACCTAAGGCCTTGCCTACCTTCATTGTAGCCGAACTTGTTTTCTTAATAAACTTTTTTCATTCTCTCCGTCTCTCTCTCTCTCTCTTTTTCCTCGCTGTCTAAATACATTTCTTAACATATTTTCATGGATTAGAAGATCTATCGAAAATAGAATTTTTATTAATGTTTTAAGGCAAAGAATGAGTAAAAAAGAGATAGAATACCATTAACAATTCCAAATCATTGTGTTCGAGCACAAGGTGAATTCTAATTTATTCATTTTCAGTTATTTGTACTTGTTATAGTTGTGCATTTATTATTGTTATTGTTATTGTTATTTTTGTTGCTGTGGCTGTTGCTGTTACTGTTGCTGTTGTTCTGTTGTTCTGTTTGTACATTTTTGTTACGACTTTATATTTTGTTAATTGCGGTGGTAACAGAAGAATAATAACAACAACAACAACAACAACAACAACAACAGCAACAACCATATAAACAAGGGCGCTCACGTACTTATGGATATACAACTTATTAAAAAAAAAGGCACATACATATATATATATATATATATATATATACATGTGTATGCACGTTGATACATATATGTATACATACATATATGTATTATACCTACGACCAATACTACCACTGCTACTAACTGTAACAAAAGCAGCAAGAAAAAAAAAAATTTTATATTTGTATTTTGTTGCTTTTTTGTTTTTGAAAACCTTTTTACAATTGGTAAATTCCATTTTATATGCGCACTTGCTCAAATATCATTGGATGTTATTTTCATAACAAAATACAATAATTTTTTTTTACGTTGTTTTCCGTATAACTATTTAATAATTTTTTGTTTTTTTTTTTATTCGAAATTTTATACGCATATTAATTACATTTAGGGTGTGGAATTATTTATGCATTATTATTTATTCATAAACAATTGCACACGTTTGTACATAGCTATAACATATTTGTGTGCAAATAAATAAACTCATGCTTAAAGAGGCAAAGTTAATAAATTGGGTTATGACCCATCAACCCATCATCATCATGCAGGCGAACGATTAATAAGTAATTGGCCTATTAATCTCATTGAAAGTTTATAAAACAATATAAATATATATATATATAGTATAGTATAGTACAGTAATAATTGCCAGCAAAGAAATCCACTCCATATTACACCTATCATGGATATTGCTTTCATTATTCGGACATTAATGTCCGTCCCGAGTTTTCATATTTCCTTTCGGGACACTTATCTGGTGTAAGGTATTTCTTTATTTTGTATTATGCTTACAAAATGTTATCGATCCGGCACTAATAATTTGCAGCACTCATACGCATAGAAGAACGGTTTTGTTTTCTCTTTCTCTTATCTCTTATCTCTTCTGTAGCATGAAATCGAAAAATATTCAATTGAAATTGATCTTCATCTATAACAGAGGACGAGCCGAAATGTCACAAAACTTCGTCTAATACATTCCTTTCGTTGCTTTGCGAATAAAATATCAAAACTTAGAAATAGACGACATAGAAAGAGCTTTCTTCTCTCGAGACCACATATACATATTTTGTGCAATTAATTTTTATATCAAATTTCTATTATGGACCAATTTTCGTTACAAAGTATTAAAAAATATAACTCTATAATGCCGTATAAAGGCTTACTTCTTATCAAAACTACCACAGTTTGCGATACGCATTCTAAATCTTAAAAAATATTTGATTTTTTGGATCAACTTGGGAATATATGAGAAATGGCCGACAAAACGATTACGTTGCTCTTCATAGAGGCTTGTTAATTGAACTACAAAAGACTAGAAAAATTTGATTGCAACATGTGTCCTCGTTGAGCCTTATTTGGTGCCCGCTTTAATGAAATGAAGAGATAAACGCCGGTTTTATGTTTACATGTTCCCCATCTTTGATTTTGGTTTTCCGAAGTCATCTTCGTTCGGTCTATGAATTTTTCCTAATTTATTTAATATTAAAAAAAAAAAAAATTGAATAAATAAAACAGACACAATTTAACAGCCTTGAAAAAATAAGAAGGTAAAAAGAGATCCACGACATCTTCCCTCGTGTCGAGCAAAATACGTCTTGCCTCGATCACCAATTCTGCTTCACCACTACGTTGAAAAGTCGAGCCAATATTGATGAACGCTAAAATGCATAACATTGTCAGAGTCCTTAGCTGGGTCCTAAATTTAGATAATTTAAAAACAATGAATTTTTTAAATTTTATGTGCCATAAAGCAAAGTCTGGATAACGATGTTGTTATATCTTACTGATACTAGTGCAGTACCTGTTTGTTTTTAAATGGTCGTTAAATGAACCAAATAGTAAATACATTTAAAACATAACTCAACCGCGGTCATAACGGAATAAAAATCGGTATGACGACTGACAAAGAATTACGAACGAATTCCCACTTTTGCTCGACACATACACGTGGGTTTTAATTAGGTGTTATGAGCCTAAAGAAATATCATACAAAATAGAGAATAAAACCAGCAGCGGACCCTCTCTCATGTCACACAACGCATACAAAGCATCGACTTATATTTTTTGATTCGGGGCAATTTAAAAAATATTGGGCATATATTAATAGCACTTAACATTCATTATCCTCTGTACTACTGTCCTACTGTATGTTATGTAAGCAAATATGTGCATATATTAAAGGTTAAATTATTTTCAAACTACTACCCCTTTGCTAAGATATTTTATATTTACGCAGTTATCTATTTTTCGTGTAACTCTTTAGAAAATATTCCAGCATAACGCTAGAAATAAATAACCGTTTAAAATCTATTCGCAATTTATCAAACAGCGACTTGTCTAAATGTGGTGATTATTAACTTACTTGTTTTTTTTGTTTTGTTTTTTTTTTTTTCTATTTTTGTTAAACGGAGTAACCAACCAACCGTCTTAATGAAAAGATTTAATGAAGTAATCTATTGGTTTCATAAACATGCAGGCATCTGTGCGCATATATACGTATATGTGTGTAAGCATAAACAAATATTTTCTAATATTGTGCGCACACTTATGCCTACATCTGCAGTTCCAACATATACATACATGCACATAAACCGGTTAGTAATTTAAATAAAATTATTTATCAATTTATATTATAGTACAAAACAAAACAAAAAAAAAAAAAAAAAAAAATAAAAAAAAAAAAAAAAAAAAAAATTTTTTTTTAAAGACAAAAAAAAAAAAAAAAAAAAAAAAAAAAAAATTAAATATAAAAATTAATAGATAAATAAAAATTTAAAGGTCAATTGTAATATAACGAGGAAGTTTAATATGTGCATTTACAGTTGTCGTTACTGTTACTGTCTAAACCTAACACGTCTTAAATTATTAAATCACACTAACTCGAATTAATTTATTATGTGAACGGCATTAATTAGCCAACTTAACATCAATAATGTGTTTGATTTGACTATCTTGCCAGTATTTTGTTTCTTTTGGTTTGCAACGATCTTATGTAGGCAATAGAATCCGTCGCATTAACTTCATAGATTGCTTTTCTCTATTTGCGTCGCAAGTTAGAAGTATGTCCACCACTTCCATATATTTCTCAAAAAGAAAAATTTTCAATATATTTAGAAAAAAGCTTTGAGAGCTAAGGTAGTTTATCGGTTTTATCCATTCCACTGCAAACTTCGTTTATTTTCTTTTTTTTTTTTTTGTTTATCGTGAACAATCACTCAGCGCTCCCGGTGCTCCCGGTGAAGGAACCGGCATAATTGCGGAGAAAACTGGGAATTAATTTAGGAAAGTGAACAAACCCTCGTAATGAAAGTGAAAGAAAGAAAATTGTAGACTAAATTTTTATTCGAGACGGACAGACAAATGATTTAAAATAGAAATATAAATTCTGCGTAATACAGTTGAAGCACACTAGTGATCAGTGAAAACAACAACTCATCGATTTAAAATGTCCTCCGCGCTTGATAGAAAATATTCGGAAGTTACGTGTAACTCATACGTCCAGTAACACAACAAGAGTTGATTGAATATTAATGAGTTGTTGTATAAGAGTGCAACAATAGATAATCAAAAATATAGTGAGCTTACAGGAGATGAGAAACTATATATTAATCATCATTATATTAATCGGAGACTAATTAGCACGATCTTTATAGTATTAAACTTAATATTTTTTGAAACAACTTAATGCATGTAATGTATTTCATATGTCGTGGACTTCTAATAGCGACAGGTAGCTAAATAAAATACGGACTAATGCGAGTTACATTTTTCTACTCATGGTTTGTAATTAAAAACAACACCAACAATAACGATTGCAAATAAATGATCGTGTAACAACTTTTGAGCTTAAATTCAGTTTCAACAACAAATAGATTATAAAAAAGAAAAAAATATTTATCAAAAACTGGTTTTAGGAAATAATAAAGAAAAACTGATGAAAACAAGAACTCAACAAAACTTTTAAACGAAAAACAACCTTACAATTAAATGTAATTTAAATAATCTAGTTTTTGTTTATTTATGAATATGTGTGCGTATGTGTGTGTGTGTGTGTGTGTGTATCATTTTGAAATTTTGTGCTTTGTAAATATCACCATATCTGTACCTATTGAAAATTATATATGTATATATAGAGTTACGCCCCTTCTCGTACCTCTTTGCGTCTGCTTACAAACTTGGTTGCTTTTAATTGTCAAGTTCAAAATGCAAGCCTGTGAATAATCGAACAAGATTTTTTAAGATATTTTGTTATTCTTGTTGTTATTGTTGTTGTTATTCTAATCAACTTTTGCTGATTTAATGCATTCAGATTGTTTTGGCGGTCACCGCCGTCAACGCCAATCTTACGTATGCGGAATTGATCACCGCTATTATTAGTAAAGCAACGGCTGCAATAACAACAAGCAGCGGCAGCAGAGTTGCCGCCAAATATGGCACTAAACGTGAATTCAAAAACATTAGGTTGGGTTCACGTATATTGTGAAAAATGTGAATATTTCGTAGTTAAAAATCTAAAAAAAAAAAAAAAAAAAAAAAAGACTCAATTGCTTTCAATTTCAAGGTTCGCTCTGAACATTTGGAATTTGGTCTTATATTTGTTAATAAATTTAGTTGAATATTAAAAAACTCAAATCGAGTCGTTCATTACAACATTGTTATAAGTTGTTTTCATTGGAAATGACAGTTTATGATATTTTTTGTTTTTCAGGGAAAATATCGTACGACAAAAGCGTAGATGTGGTTTTGCAAGCAAAAAAAACCGCATTTATATGTAAATCGACATATTTTTAAAGAATTTTTTATATATTGCTAATCGGTATTATTCTCGTAAATAATTTTGATTCTAAAATAATATGAAGTAAAACCAATATTTATTTTTTTTTTTTCATTTATTTAAAAATATGACGCTGGTTTATTTATTTTAATAAATTAAATAAGTCATAGATGTGTCAAATAAAATTCTGGAAATCACACATACCGCACAGGCTTTTTCAATTTGTACATCCTTCAAATTCTAAACGATGCTAAATAATAGTTTCATAAAAAAAAAAAAATAAAGTGTCTTCATACTTATCCTTTGATTTACTTTTGAGCTTCATAGCCATCTTAAGAAGGAGTAAACTATAGTGAAATTTGCAAATGTTAGCATGCAGCTAAGCAATGTGTAGTCTTCGTAAACTTGCCATAAAGTAGCTTAAATTGTTCTCTGCGCAAGCCTGCTACCGCATTAATAAGCTTCAGTCCTCATAGCTCCTCGACCAGCTTCAGTCCCCATAGCTTAATGATGATTGACATGTCGTGGTGTCGTTGGCCGTAGTTGGCCGATTGAACACTTAATACCCAGACTGCGGTCATTGCCTATCTCCTCTCTCCCTACTTCTTTCTGGCCATCACCGAAATACGCGCATAGAGGGCGCATATATATTTTTAAAAAAATGTTTTCTCTTCTAACATTTCTCTCCAAATGCCTAAAATCTGCTCACTCCATTTTTTAATATTTTGTACTCTTCTCTGAACATCTCTTTCATTTTATTTTTCACTTCTGTTTCTTTCAATCTCATTTTCATGGGAAATTAATCAATCGACATTTGCAGAGGATATAGATTTTAATAAAATAATATTAATATAATAAACTGCAGTACAATATAATTTCATAAGCAAGCCAATAAATCTTTCCAGAGCTCTTCTATAGGTTAATGCGTATAGCGTCGTCTTCTAATTTTTTTTTTATTTATATGTTAAATTGAAGCCTACAATAAGGAACATATCTTTTAAAATCGAGTTTCAATAATATTTAATTTTTTAATAATTAATTTCCTGATTTTTTATTGAAAAAAAAAAAAAAAAAAAAAAATTAAATATTATGTTGTAAAAATCATAACTAACTTACTTTTTGTTGCGTTTTTATAAACATTCCTATTCTTAAACAGACCTAAACCTAACAAGTGGTTGCTGATCTGCAATATCTGCCGCGAAACACGCAAACAATTTCAACACATAAAAATATATATACAAATATAAAAACACATCTTAAAAAAACTGTATTTATTAAAACGAATTCTGAAT
The DNA here is from genome assembly GCA_000688735.1 of Glossina austeni. Lineage (NCBI taxonomy): Eukaryota > Metazoa > Arthropoda > Insecta > Diptera > Glossinidae > Glossina > Glossina austeni. The sequence goes on from KK502620.1 coordinate 421,511, forward strand.
ACCTTTAGAAAAAAATTTTCCATTTTTCCATTTGATGTCTCTGGCTATGATTTCTACCTCTAGTCAACAGAGCTTAGGTCAATTCTTGGATTGGGTCATAGAAACTAATTGCAATTTTTCCAATATTACTTCATTTCTTAGCATTCCGACAGACGAATGGGGAGACAGTGTAGCAAAGAGTCCAAATTGATGTTTGATGATGATGATGATGATTGATGATTGATTGATGAAATGTATCGGGAAATTAGACATCTATATATACATATGAAATCCACTTATTTATTTAGATCATCTCAATGCACGTTTATATTGCATTGGAAAACAAACAACAACCACTTAATGATTTTCTTTCCCCGATTTCAGATGAGAGGTATCTAAAATTCGTTTTAAGATGCATTTAATTTTCTTACTTAAAATTTTTTTTGAGTTTACGTATATTTCTCGCACGTATGCGTATTTTGGACTTTTTTTTCCACCATGACACAAGAAAGAAAGAAAGAAAGAAAGAAAGAAAAGAAAAAAAACCAAACGCTAGCTGTTAAAAAATCACTAGACAGTGAAAGCAGACATATGTATACAAACAGTACGTGAGTGATGCACGTAATCGCACAACGCCGTATGGAGGATTTTTAAATAAAGCAGCTCAACAAATGCCTAAAAGCATACAATAAGACTTCAATTTCGGGAGATATCCTGCATTTTAACACCAAATTTTTTTGCTTGTTTTTTGGAACTTTTTTTCGCTGTTTGCATATATGGCCGCACACAACATGCTTAAGTGAACGAGTCGTTGCATTTTATTTAGCTATCATTTCACCGATGGCAAGCGATAAATTCGGTTTTTTTTATGTTTTGTGTGATTTTTTTGGGGGAAGGATTTTTGTATATTCGGCGAATATGCAAAAAAATGCAACGCAATGGTGTTGTGGATATGTGCCGGGATCCTGGCGTCAATTGCCCAATTCAGAATTTTTTGTCGGTTCTGAGAGTTTTGCTTTTCTTTTTCGTTTTTCGTTTTATTTTTATTTTCATTTTGTTTTTTTTTGGACATTTGCCTTTTTACGGTGAATGCAACAACGATTTAACGCATTGCCGACTAGTGCCACAGAATTTATGGGGAATTTTTTTTCGTTTGTTTTTCTTTTGTTCTTTTTTTTTTCGGCAATTCTTGATTTCTTTTTGTAGGCTCGATACAAAATTGCGCACATGTATGTACGTATATATGATAATGCAAAAGCAAAAAAAAAAAAAAACAAAAATTAAAGAGATTAAGGCGATCTGAGTGGAATCACGATTTGCTTGTTATCCCATTATGGCTTAATTCTACAATGACTGCATGCATGTTTTTCATGTCGACGGGACGACAAGTGCAGTTTTTTACCCAGAGGATGTATGCACGAAGGGATATTAAGAGATACGGGCACATATGTGCCTGTTGCTGGACAAATGAATGCAAACGATACAGTTACTGATGTTGGTAAAGATGATGTTGTTCATAATGCTCTTACACTAAAGTTTTTGTACTGTTACCGAATGTTCAATTTGTTGTTGCATTTACTTTTCAAGTTGTCTGGGTCTATAAATTTTTGTTTTATATTTTTTCTTACTTATTTTTCATTTTTGGCCAGTACTTGACTTTGTGATAACTTTTTCTGATACCCTCTCCTGCATTAAGTAAATTTACCGTCTCTGTTCGTGTTTGTGTTGTGTGTTCTTGAGCACTTGTTGCACAATGACTTCACCGACACTCGTTCTTGTTCTTGTTATATCGTTATATGGTAGTTTACATTCATGGCCAAGAGTCATCATTAGCACCGCCACCACCAACAACATCATCATCTTTACCGAAGTCAGTATAAAAACATGTTATGTTGTTGTTTGCCAACAATTCCCACTCATTTGAAAATTCTTTTCAGTTTGCTTACGCTTTTTTTTTTTGCATTTATATGTATTTTTGTGTATGTGCATCCACATGCATACATGTTGTTAGAACTAGTTTACCCAAAATTTGTGACCATTATTACGTGTATGTTAGAATGGCATGGTAATGTGAGTAAGTAAGTAAGTAAGTAAGTAAGTGAATGCATGAGTTAAGTGTGCACTTTGTAAAACCATAATTGGTTAAATGCTCTAATCGTCATCATTCTAAATGTGTGCAAAACTAAATTGGCTTAGTACGATTTTTCACATTTAAAATAGATTTTACTATAGAGAGGAGACTCCGTACCTAAGCACATTTGTGATTTAAATATTTTACTTACTCGTGGTTACAGTGGTTTGTTTGTTTGTGTTATTTAAATACCATTTTATAAAAAGTTTTAAGCAACTATGACAGCTATATGACTAATTATTCGTATTGGTATAAAAGAAGTCAATCTCTTATGTGGGAAACTAATTACTCTATGATACGGTATTATTATAAAAGACTAATAGGAAAAACTGTCTATAAAATATTTATAAAAATTATTGCAAATAAACGCATTTTTCATAACTTGCATAAAACAAGGAGAGAGTGAAAGCAATATAATCGACAATATTGGAAATTCAAACCCATCGCAATATTATGAAGAGCCGTTTTCATCGTTTTTTATCCACCGAACACCGAACAGATGTTACGTGTGCTGAGGCTTTGCGATACAAACAAATTCAACAATTTGTTGAAAAATAATTTAAAATAGAAAATTCGTAAATGTGTTACGTCAACAAAGAATGTGGGAAAGTCTATCTACAAATTTTGGTAAAAAAAAAAAAAACTTGACACCACAAATGCAAACTCAAAGTCGGCCAACTCATTGGTTACCACGCAAAGTGTCATCCTTTGCGTTCTTTCCTTGCTGTTCGTAACACGCATACGGAGGATACTTTGTTCAACGTGAAAACCTTTTCTTACCTTTCTCAATAAATTAAAGAACTCTTATTTTAAGACTGACCTCACATTGCCGATGAAGAGAAACGAAAATTAATTCTTCTCTTCAGTTAATAGAAGTTAGATATTATTGGAAAACTTCAATGTTATAATAGCGGAGATTTTAAAATTCTTTTGTTAGCTGAAAGTAACAGACATTCAATATTTCTCAAATCACTCATGCAATGTGATATCATTTGATCTCATAGAACGTTGTAGTTGGATGTCTTTAATGATGAACTTCTTTAACTAAATATCTTTGGAAACAAATTTTGAGTATCTGCTTAGATTTCATATTCTTGCCGAATAATTCGCTAACAAACTTTACATAGAAATTTGTCCTTCGTTCCTTGCTTTTTGGAAGCAAAAAATGAAATATGATGAAAATGCCTAAGTTAATCAATCTTTCATTCATTCATTTTGTAGCAATACTTTCAAAATTTATTTTTAGCACTTAAACCAAAGAGTATCAAAACAGTGTCTAATATGAAAATAGGCAGCTTCTCGACTTGCCACCTTTCCTCCAGATGTAGACGTCATATGTTTTTATGAAGGCGACATCATTACGTGTGCTTCTGCACAAACAGGCCGTCGCTAATCACGAAAAAAGATATTAACGACTAAAACTTGACTGCCCTTTCCTAGATAAAATTAGCAATTGTCGCTCACTCGCTCTCTATCCCCCGTCTCTGATCAACACACAATGATGCAGATATCTTTTCACATGCTATTAAAATTCAGTCGCTCGGACGTCCACTATGCTAATATGCTGGCCTGTCGTCAGAACCTGAAGATGATATTTCTGAAATTCCCAAGAAATCATAACTTAAGTGAAATTGAGAAAAAACAGATAGTCTCCTTCCTAACTTTCGCCCACGGAAAATTCTTCTTCTTCCCATCATTTTTTCACGCCTTTATTATAAATCTTTCGCGATCTCTCATCTTTTCGATATGTTAATGAATCATTGCGTTTTCCTGGCGTGCCTAAGCGACTGCCATCGTGAGCTGGAACAAAATTGAACACTCCCGCAGATCAACAAAAAATATAGTTTTCATACATTCGCTCATTCTAGCTAAAAATCTGTAAATTCTTTACACTCATCCTGTAAAAAAGTTTTAATATCCTCCTAGATACTATCCAAACGCCCGTCAAACACTTCATCAAATCATTAAAATCATACAAAAATATTGCACAGAACCTTTAGAACTTTAAACTGTCATTAAAACAGGTGATGCCCCTCTAGTAGTGGAAAAAATGCTTTTCAAACCTTTCGAACTTTGACACACGATTTCATTGGTTTATTACAAAAAGCAGCACAGCTCGATCATCTTGTAACTAATTCTGTCGGGCTATTTTGTCCTTATTTTCCGTATGCTGTTTTTATTGGGTTGTTCTAGTTGAAATATCGTGAAAATCGTGTTATATTTTAAATACATTTATTTTAATGATTTAAATGATTAAAAAATTGTTTCTCTAAAAGTTTGCATAGCAGCGACAATAACAACAAGAAATTAATGCACACATAAGCACTCTTGTATAATATTAACATCAAATGTCCGTGCATGCATAAAAGCATTTGCCCTAAAAACGTAATCAAAAACTCCTTTTATGTTTTAAAACGCAATGTACACAGAAAATGCAATTTCCTGTGAAATATCTATTGTCTCTCTCTTCTTTTTTTTTTTGCAAAAGGAACAATTTAAAAATAACTATAACAACAAAGCTATAAATATATACAAAATGTAACGGACATTAATTGTCAGCAATTGTTTTGTGATCCTCAAGTATAGATACATATATATAAATATATATATTTACATATATATATATATGTATATATAAGCATATAAATGTAAATGTCCTTTCTGCAGACACACACGCGTGCATATATACACAAAAACAAAAAATTACAAGGCAAATATAGAAACACTACTCTCTACTACTACTACTACTACTATCAATATTTATTGCGTATACCTAAAGACAGACATCAATGTGTATATGTATGCAATATATGTATGCTTATATATATATATACATTCATTAAATATGCAAATTCTAATACATAAACAGAGTAAAAAAAAATAGAAGCACAAAAACAACAGATACAATAAATAAATCTACACATTTCAATAAAGCAACAGGCAAAAATCCAAAAACTATGCTTAGCTTCAACACTAAAACTATTATATAAGGCTCTATGTGAGCAGCAAAACACACAAAAAACGTTAGAGAAAAAAAAAACAAAAAAAAAACACGAGCAACTAAAACTATACTAAATCTAATACAACTATTTACAATTCATTCAGTCATTCATTCATTCATTAAATTCGGAAATTCAATTTAGAAACGAGAGTGGATTAGAGTAGACGGACAATGCAGCCCAATGCATGGAGGCAATATACATACAAACGGACCGATAAACATAAGTTAAAAGAGCTCTCATGGATGTAAATGTATTTGTACGTATATATATGTTTAAATATATATATGTACATATATACATGTATATATATGTCTATATATATATATATATATATATATATATAGGTCTATATATATATATATATATATATATGTAAGTGAATATAACAAGTGGTAATTGTAGTTTTTGTTGTTGGTGCTCTATTTTGGAGTTATACATATATATATATATATATATATATATATATATATTTATGTGCACACATTCACGTCTACATATATATATATACATGTATATAGATATGCCGCCATGTGCACAAAATTCCACACAAAACAAACGCCTGTTGCACAATCTCTGTAATAGAAATACATACAAACAAACATATCTATTATTCTATTCTCTAACACATCTATATATGCATATATTTGTACATAAAAACATAGAATTCATTCATAAAATGAAATTTGTACACGATGATGACGATGCCAGTTGTTTGGTTGGTTGGTTGGTTGGCTAGGTTAGGGAGTGTATAGCAGATAAAGCTCTTTGCAATAGTTGCGTTTATGTTATAGAAGCGCCTCTGTGTGTTTGTGTATGTGTGTGTATGTGCGTGTGTGTGTGTTTGTGTAAGCAAGTATATGCTTATGCTGCAGCAAGTGCTGATGGCAAGTATTTATCAAACGATGCTAAATGTTTGGAATATAAAATTTAATGCCACAATAGGAAAGTAGCAACGACAAGAACAACAACAATAACAAGAAGGGGAGACAAGAGCATATAAACATTAATTTATTTTTACATATTGCTACGTGTACATCAAATAAAAGGAAAGAACTTTATATTTATTATGCAACAATAACAATAGTTTAACCAAATCGTGGTAATCATGATGGCAATGGCCGCCTCCCGTTCTGCCCCTTCGTCTCATCGCTTTGCCACCCCACCGCAAAGTTTTCAGCATCCGGTTTTGCTTCTCTTTTCTCTCGTTGTTTTTTTTTTTTTTTGGCTTAATGCAACTGTAAATTACTGGTTAGTAGCAATTCGACGCCTTCCTTCCCAACTTCCTAAACCAGATGCAAAGCAGATGTTTTTTTTTTTTCGCTAACTCACTAAAGAAGCAACAAGTGGCTAAATTCATTTTTCTAAACCCTCAACTTCTATCCAGCATTCTATTCCTACTGCTGCATGCGCATATAGATGTTCGGTCAAGTTTACATTCGCTATACTTTACGTTCAGCGTATGACGGTGCATCTGCAAGTGTTCATATCGAATTTTTATTATATTTGTTTTTATTTTCGCATTTTTTTTTTTTTTTTTAATCCATTTTCGTTAATAGCACTTACCAGACAAATAATATACTGTTGTTGTTGTTGTAATATTGACTACCGAAGTTGTTCAGCTTTTGTCAGTTTGGCTACCTTTTAAATATTTTAATGTATCTTTAAGTGCTGTTTGTCATTACATTTCTAAAATATGACTAATAAATATGGAATGCCGAATAAACGATCTATAAAGAAGTTTTCAACAAAAAGAAAAAAAGAGAAAAAATGAGTAAATAAAACTCATTTCCATTAACCCGAATTAACATAAAATTTTAAAGAAAGTTTTTAAGATTCAGTTTTCATCTTGGATTTATTAATATTATTGAAATTTTTCAAAAATCATTTGATGATACGTTTAATAAAATACTAAACTTTCTCACCCAATAAAATATCGGTTGAGCAGATAACGCAACCTGAAGTAATGTTTAGCAGAGTGTGCGAAGAAGAATTATTTAAACTAACTTAGTAGAAAGAAAGAGCACCATATTGCTTCACCATTAAGGCCAATGCGATTCAATTTTTTACGATAGCTTAATTTGACTTAATTGAAAGAAGAAGAATTGCTACTTACTTCATAAGTTGTGACAACAATACAGTAGAATTTATGCTTTTAGGAAGACCTACTCGTAGCACTCTTTCGATTGCTTTCCAATTTTTTGAAAGCAAGATTCTGACAGCTCATGCAAAATATAAATGTAAACAACTTTTGTAAGGAAGCATATAATCAATATATATATATATATATATATATAATCAATATATTTAATTCAATTGTCATGAGATTGCAGGCAGAAAAAATTCTTGATCTATCCGATTGAATACGTTCGAAAAAAGAAATCAACACGTAAGCCATAACATGTTGGGATTCTAGAAAATGCTCAACACTCTCGATTCAATTTAATTCGAAGAAACGCGGAAGAAAAAAAAAAGCTTGTAGCAAACTATGCACAGTAATTGACAATTGCCGTACCGGCCTGAACATGTTACATACCGCCTTCTCCTTTAGCATTAATAATTATTCCATATTCACCGTAAGTGGAAGCTTTAGTATTATCACTAATTGTCTGTCTTGTAAAACCTTAGGGAGGAAGAGTATAACGCATAGAAGCTTCACACATTATGATTACATTACACATTAGTGAACGCATTTCCATGTGATTTTTCTACATTTCTAAGTTAATTTTAAAGGCCCCTTAAGAAGAATTCAAAGAAAAAAGAGATTTATATTTTATTTCTTTCGCAAAACTTTCTAAAATTCAATAAAAGTTTATTTTGATCGCTTAACATTGATGCTCTCAGGCCCATTCTGCCACTGAAAAAAGAAGAGGAAATGTTTAATTTATCTTAAAATATAGGCAATGGGTTAGATCAACCCACAGTTTTATTTTATAAAATCTTAATTATCGGGACCTGAAATAAAAAATTGATCAAATCCATTAGATTCAATTCCACGCCTTTATGTTCATTATAATCCAAGCTAAAGCAACTGCTCAAAGAAAGGAACATTTTTTTTATACGCATCTATTCAAAGTTCGACAGGAAAGCTTATATAAGAATATTGTAAGGACCTAGCGCCGATTGATGCGTAATTGGATGACAGTTAATAGGTAAAGTGTACAAACGATTTCAAAGTCAGGCCGCAAGAAAAAAGGGGAGATAAAACACTGTACGCGCCAATAACAATAAAAATTATGTGGGCCTAGCAAAGTAGGAATAGTTGAGCAATCTCTTATTTCTAGAAGGAAAGAAAGTAAGGTAGGCATACTCTGATAATATTATTCGATTTTAATATTGGAATTAAATTGTAAATAATAGGTTATATCAATAGGTATTATAATTAAATCTACATTACTTTGGCTTATTTAGCTGACTATAAACCGATTTAATTGATTCTCATATTTCATCTGACAAAAGTCGGATTAGCCTTGATCCACTCTTCTAGACATAATTTGGAAGTCATACTGACGGATAAAAGTCTTTTCTTATATTTCCGCCATTCATGCCATTTATCACGAACATATGTACATTTTATGGGATTTTCGATAGCAATATTTTGCGAATGTAAAAATTAATTAAAGATGGATATAAAAAAAAAAAGAAATCCACCTAGTTCTCTTTTTACACGATAGATACGTTTCCAAAAAATACGTGTAAAAAAAAATTCGTTTAAAAAGAGAATTAGGTGTAAACAATATTAAAAAGTTCTTGTTAGAGTCTACTTAATTTATTTCGTGCTTCCACATTTTAATTCATTAAATATTTTATGAAAAATAACTGCTATTTTGGAAAAAGGGAATTATATCTGAAATTCATTAAAATAAAAGAAGTTAAAAAATATTACAAATCGTGTTAAAACAGAATAATTCGTGTAAAAAAAGAATTTTTTTTCTTTTGAACTCGCGTTAAATAAAATTCGTGTAAAAAAAATCGTGTAAAAAGAGAATTGGGTGTAAATAATAAAAAAAAGGAACTGGATATGGTCACCGGAACAATAGTTAACTTACAACAGATCAAGAGGACCGTTTCGTCCTATTTTGGAAATAAGTGACAGATTGATTGAGTCGTTGATGAAAGTATATTGAAATATATAGAAATACAGATGAAGATAAATGCACTTACGGATAGAGAGACGAAAAGAACTTAGCGCCTGCAGAATTTTTAACTAAACCTAATACAAATAATAGATATTCGGCAACGTCCGTTTAAGATACATCTTTGGCGATTCCAAACTTATCCGTTATGCAAAAAAGATATAACAAAACGGATTTACATCAAACAATTATTGAAAATCCTGTGAAAATGTTTTAACAAATTTAGTTAACTTTCTTTCGTATTCAGCAACAGACTTGATCTCGAATGATCTTAAGATGGCAATCTCTGGATGGCAATATGACCATAGTATGGAAATGTCAAGTGTAAATAAAATGTTAAGTCGTATTCTCCGCTTGCTTAATTTGTCTGCAGTGCTGCGTTGCATCTTCTAAGCTCCAACTATTTCCAATCTGACCAATCTCCTGCGATAGAACTTGATATGTAGTCTTGGCATTCTATTTCAATCTAACTTCAAAGTGCACAAATCATATTCAGTTTTCTATGCGTGTGCGTGAGAAGCATTGAAGCGTACATATACAGCCCCCAAAAAATGCACACACGCATCTATCTGCACTATTTCGACATTGTATTCATCATCATAGTTTCAATGTAACGGCATTTGTTGTAGTTTTCTAGCAAAATTTTCTATAATTCTGACACACACAACCAAGCCGGCAAGTGTGGGTGGGTGTGCATCCACTTATATATGCATATGTAAATTTATACCGGTTTGAGTTTCAATGCCTGTGCATATACTTACTCTACTTATATCTAAGGGTGAGTCTTCAAAAGTGCATTGTTGTTGCCAAATATTTAAGTAATGCCATCTCATTCTAACATTTCAAATTGTAGGCAATTTTTGTAGTTTTATGATTGGTCAGAGAAATGCACAAACAAATCTATCCTAAAAAAAAAAAAAAAGAAACAAAAAGAAAAACAAAAACAAAAACTCTTAGATATGATATCAAAATAAAATTAACGAAATTAGATAACGAAAGAATTTGAAATAAATTTTATAACTTTTCCCTTTTTTTTTTTTTTGTTTCTTTTTGAATAAAATTTAATTAAAAATAATTTTAAATAGATATTAATGCTATTCATTTTTATACATTAACCTGGATTAAATGTAAAAGGTATAAAAATAAAGAACTATTATTATTATTATAGTATTTTCATGGGGAGAAATGAAATGTAAAACAATTTTGAATGACAAACAGAAAAAGTTCATTAAATTAATAAAAACAAAAAACGGAAAAACAAAATTATCGATTGAATGCAGCCATGTACTGTTTACATACCAGCACATACTTATATTATATACATACGTATCTGCTTATATCCCGACTCTCCTCTACCAACACTTAACTCTATATATATATATATATATATATATATATATATATGTATATATGTATATATGTATGTATCTACATAATCATTTACGTATATAGAGATGGTTTGGTATGAACACAGGTACTCAATCGCCTTAATCGAGTGAATTCACTTCTTTTTTTTTTTCTGCATTTTTGTTGAGCCCAGAATGAATTGATTTTATGCCGATATTGAAATTAAAAAATGTTTTGAGTTGCCATTAAATTTGGTATCGCTCTTGTTTAAATATGTGTATCTTTTAAAAAAGTGCGGTGACGCACACATTTGTATATATACCACACAGCTAGCAACAAATATCTCATTTAAACGTCAAATGTCTGCACTTAAATTTAAAATGTTGTACATAAACATGCATATTTATATATATATATATATATATATATATATATATATATATATATATATATATATTTGTGCATATATATGTATACATATGTATACATATAAATGTATAACCAAAACAAACGCAGATTTCATACAAACACAGGTGTGTGTGCGTTCGTATATATGTGTTTGCACATAAACGAACAAATGTGAACAAATAAAAGAAAAAAGAACGCACGCATACATACATCTAGAAAAACAAAACTTTTCTATATAACCTGTCATTATATGTAAATACGTAGTTATGTATTTATATATATACAAAGATACATATATACATATATATACAATTTGTATATAACGGTCCCTATATATATATACATATTTATACATACATATACATACATAGACAAACCAAACAAAAATTTTTTTAAAAATGTTGCATTCATACCAAAAACTGCGAAAAAAACGCAACGTACGAATTGTTTAAAACGCACATTAACATAAAGTCACATTTATATACATAAACAGAATATATATGCTTATGAATGTTTTTATATATGTGTACATACGCGCAAACATATCTATACATATGTATAGATGTATATTTATTTAAGCTTGTTACAAACACGCTCTATATAGTATTCATGCAAATGTTTGCAAAAAAAAAAATTTTTTTTTTTACCCAACTGCACCTACTTAACGGTGTTTGACTGTTTTTTAGCAGTGTCACAAATGTACTACGTATTATTTTTCTTGTTGTTTTTATTATTATTATTATTATTGTTGTTGTTGTTGTTATTAACATGCGTATATGCATGCATGTACATATTTAAAGGTATACATAATTTTGCAGAAGACACACAATGAACGTAAGCGTATTACATAAACTTATCATTGTATCGTTTCCTATATGTGTGAGTGCGTTCATTTTCTATAGGGGACATTATTGAGTGGTTGGTTTTAAAGTGCTCAACAGATCTCACATTAAAATTGTACTGCTATTTTTCAATATTAAATTTGCTACTTCGTCGTACTCATTTATGTTATTGGCCGAGATAATGACGAAAGAAAGGTTCTGCACTCATGCTTGAAAAGAGTCAAATTACGATTCTTTTTATTTATTTATTTATTTATTTATTGTCTACGATTTTGTAAATAAATATATGGAGTATGGACTTAAAGACTGCCGAATAAATATGATCATATGCACGTCTATATTGAAAGCTTTACCGCATTTGAGATTGAAACCCGCCCGACCATTGAGTTGTTAATCGCGATCTTTTGCCTATTCGGCTACTCTTGGGAATATTACGATTTTATTTAGGATTCCATTTAGCGTTCGAAACAAGTAACAAAACTTTAGTCTGGCATGGCGAGCCGTTAAACCCTCCACACCATCCTACAATTATGCATGTATCGAATTTTAAAAGCACGGCCTTATATGGCAAATGGTGAAAAAAGTAGTCCGATCCGAAACATAATGCGTCATGTCACTGGAATAAGCGCAAAAAAGGCATAATTTTCCCATTTTCAAAACTATTTATTAACTTGGATTCATTTTTAATAATAAATCTAATTTAAAGTTTAAAATTGATCTCTGTAAAAAGAAAGAATTTAAAATCAAAGATAAAATTTGTTGTGTTGCCGTTGCTTCTTATAGCTTAGACAGATAGATTCATAAATAATTATATTCTGTTTTAAAAAGCACTCTAAACGATTTTAATTTATCTCCATAACATAAGACGTCAGTCGTTTAAGATGGTCTACCTTTTTCCAACATACAAAAGTAGTAAAATTTTGGTAGACCGCGTTTGTAGTTAAGACCAGAACACTAAAATGAAAAACGAAACGAAATCAAAGTTCGGTCTTAACGGTTCGGTATTATTAACTTTTTCGCAAAACACTTTTCGAAACTTTTTTGGTTTTGGCATGCATGGCGGCCGTTTCTCTTCGAAGGGTGTCGGTCGAATGCATCTCAAAGAAAACACTTTAGAGAGATTTGTATATTAAACGTGGTTGGAAAATGTTATGTCAAATATTACGTCATATAATAACATTGCAATCTCCTCTACAGCTAATAATTTTTCTATATAAAATTTAAAAAAATCAACAAAAATAAATGGACAAATTTTTTCATTTCAAGGAAGACTATCAATGTAAATAAAAGTTTTAAAGTTAAATCTTTCTTCTTCTCCCGATATCCTTTCTAGAAATGATTGGTTGATTTAAAGAAAAAAAGAAAGAAAAGCCAAAGTTTGTTACATCCTTGATAACATAGTACGCAGTAAATAAATGAAATATTTTTTTATTAACATAACATAAAATGAAACAAAAGAGAAAGAGAAAGAGAAAGAGAAATAGAAAGAGAATGAATGTAGGGCATTAACTGCGTATTGAATCGAGTTAAAGAAAATATTTTCTAATGATTACAAAAATTTGCCAATTTATATAAATATCGTACGCGTACAGTTGCAATCTATTTAACACTCTTGGAAAGTTTTCTTGTTTACTTTAACATGCTTTTTAGTAATGTAACAACAATAACAGCAACAACAATAATTGCAGCACACTATCAACACAACTTTATAGTATTAATAACATATGTATTACAGTAACTAACCAACAAATAACTAACATAGAAAAATTGCAGAAAATAAAAAAAAAAAAAAAATACAAAAAAAAAAGACGAAACACAGAAGAAGAAGAAAACATGTTGCCACGCACCACAAACTTAACAAAACTAACCAAACATATATATAATGTTAACGGCCAAACTTTTTTTTTTTTTTTTCGCAATAAAAGGTGTCTATAAAATGTTAAACACATGCACCGACATCACACATTCATTCAAACATATGCACAGATACAGATAGGAATATAAATATGTACTCATACTCAGACATAGAGAATAAGTGCGTATAGCATTGGGGTTAACTAAAGTAATATTGACGGTTATACTAGTGGGACACGAATTGAACGTGTATATGTTTATGTGCCTATAAGCAAGTATGTGTACACAAACACGTGCATAAACAAACAAATAGAGACGTTACGTTTCTTACCGTGTGGGCTAGATTTCATAGACAAAATAACAACAAAAACAACAATAACAAAAACGGGAACAACAACAACAACAACAACAAGAACAACAACAAGAACAAAAACGTCAACTTTTTTCATAGAAAATTCTATTTAGCATACATTCAGGCGCTCATAAACTATGCTTTATATATACACACATGGCTGTACGTACGTTCGTACACGTACGTATGTCTATATATATATATAGAAAAACGAAACATGAAAACAAAAAGGAAACTGCAAGGGTAATGGTTCGAGGTTGCCATAAGGTAGACTGAGCTATATTTTGACTTTCTTGCTGTGTTTAATTTATTTTTTATTTCACATTTTTCATGATACGCAATTTTACGCTGCAATTGCATGCGTATTTGTATTTGTCTTTGTCTGAAAGCACTCAGTGAGTAAAGAGATAGACGGGCAAGAAGTGACAGTGGGCTGAATAGGCAGTAATGTGTACACAACTTTCGTTCGCCTATAAGTATGTGTGCACTTGCGTATGTTTGTAAAGAGATAATAAAACTGCAAGAACATACATGTAAACAACAAGTTGAATATGAAGCTCATATTCATCTGTGTGAACGTATGAACATATGAACATAGGAGCGTGTATGCGTGTAAGCGTGTAAGCGTGTACATGTGTGTACATGTGTGCACATATAAACAGATGTATAAGTATACATGTGTGTTCATCATATCTACAAACATGCTTGTTGTATGCATATAATTTGTGTTTATGTATGTAGAAGTGCTTGTCGCATCAACCCTATTTTTCAGGCATAAAATGCGTTTGCATTTTATGCGTTTTTAAACGCAAAAAAAAAAAATTTTTTTTTTTTTCTTTTTTTTTTTTGTGCAAAAGCTTGAGTTTCAAAAGTCTCTCGAGGACATTAACCTTTTTGTGGCGCACACATCCTACACACACGTGCTTACAACAACTACACAGCGTGGCCCATTACAAAACGGGCTCGATATAAAATATGCATTTGTTTGCTTGCTTGAGCCGGGGGACCGCCGAAACATAGAGGAGAGGGGGATCAACATATGCACACGTTGATATGTTTACATATAGATAGTAGAAATGTAGCTGCAGTTTCGTTTGTCGTTAACGTCCGCTGTAGAACACGTGAACTCAGCTCAGAACTTTGTATATATTTTTGCGTTTACTTAACAAACGTTTTTGTTTGGGTTGTTTTCCTCTTAATTTTTTTGTTTTTATTCATTTTTTCTTTTTTCCATCAAATTCCGTTTTGCGTCTTTGTTACTTACATTATTTTCGGTATTCTTTTCTAACTTTTCGTTGCGTTTTGCTTTTAAAATTGTCGGTGTTAAGACACAAAAAAAAACTTGCAGCAATTTTTTTTTTCTTTTCTTTTTTGATGAAATGTTTTGCAAAATGCAATTTTCCTTTTCGCAGACACATACACACACGCACGCACGCATATATATATATATATATACACACACACACACACACACTCACTGCGTTAAAATAAATCAACATCTCTTTTGTGAAATTTTCATTTTATTCCATGTGACCCGCTTCATGGGCTGTTTTAATGAGCAACGCACACATATATCATACAAACCACGTAGTACCATATTTTCTTAAGCCTTTACCTCCACACAAAAATGCCAACAACAAAAATGACGGTGTGGATGGAGTGCAAAAAAATACAAAAAAAAAAAAAAGCCTTACGTTGCACTAACCAAAACGTGCACGCATGCACGCACGCAATGCGAGCCCAAAAACTGTATCCGACTATGTTTCGTAAGTAAGTGTGTTTACGTCACATCAGCCACAACCGTCATATCGACAGCCAACGACCTAAAATCCATTTGATTTGCACCTAGACGACGACTGCGACTCGTATGAGCGATTCTTTGTGAGACTCATTTCAAGGGAAGTGTTGTTGCTTACCATTATTATATGTTCAGAGCTATGTGTGTGCAATGCGCGCGGCCTGTAAACACAGACAGGAAAGAAGCAATGGGTCTTAAGGTGGCCCGACATGCTGCAGGTGTGTTGGCAACCTCGTTTTACTAGCAACTCATTTAGAATTTATTTGTTTTCGTTCACTCTACTACGCCCTCCCACCCCCCCTCTCCAAGTCATTCTTCATCAACTTCTTGCCGACCCTTTTTCTTCCTTTTGCTTTTCTTTTGCTTTTTTTTTCTTTTTTTTTTTTTTTTTTTTTTTTAAGTTTTTTTTTAAATTTTTTCCGTTTTTTTTTCCCAAAATTTTTTTTTTTTTTTTTTTTTTTTTTTTTTACAGCACAAACTGTGATTCTTTCCTTTTCTACATGTTATTTTAGCTTCCGGTTAGAAAAACTAAAAAATAAATATGTTTGTGAATAAGGAAAAGAAAATTCAAATTTCATGCATGTGGTAAACAGGCCAACATGCGTGAGCCTTCCTTTTTTACTCTTCCTTCTGTCAATTGTCCCTAAAAACTAAGCTAAACTAGTAAACTACTGCGTGCATGTTAGTCTTTATGTGCGTAAAATAACTTTAACTTTTATAAAGCAATTTTTTTTTTTTTTGTTTTTTTTTCTTTTTATTATACAGAGAAATAAATTATTATTTTTGTGCCCACCACCGTAGCGCAGAAGTGTTTTACATTTGTCAGTGCGGTTGTAACACGGTTCGGAAACACTAACTATGGCACAGAGTAAAAATTATATACGATTTTTTTTTTTTTTTAATAAGCGATATCCTTCCATGTATCTTCTGTTGTAGGAATTCGCACAGTTTTGCAAAAATTCAAATCTAAAACTTGGCAAATAGGCTAAGAGTCTAAGTCTACTCCGCCCCGCTCCTATACCCCCAACTAACACAATTTCCCACATTGCTTAGACCTTCATCATAAGTTCGCTCAATGCAATAATAATTCTGATTAATCAATGAAAAAATATTCTTTACTCTTCTACGTATATAAATATTCGCCTGAGAGTTGATAAATGTGCTCAACATACGTCCGAAGGCGGAAATAAGTTTGTATTCCTTTTCTTTGTTTTGCCTTTTTTTTTAATACGAATAGATTGTGTTCCTCAAATACCAGGTATTCATTAATTTATTACTTACACATATATATGTGTATGAATGCGTAACTTCATATTATTACTTGCATCCACACAAACAAGCTAAAATTACATATAATACTGAAATGAAACAAATTAAAGTTTACGGATGCATTATGTAAAAATAAATGTAATAAAATCATACCTTCACAATATTCTCAATGCATGTCCTTAGGAAAAGTTTTCGCTCGAACTTACTTAACGGAGTATTTAAATAAATTTCCTGTATGTAATTATATTTGTTATAATTTTAGGAGAAGGAAAGCATTTACAACCACGCAAAGCAATAAACAATAAAAAAAAACTAATATTGAATGCATTCCTCAGTGAAACCACCGCCAACGATTTTAGACGTAAAATGTGTTAGTGGTCGTGAATGCTGAAGTGTTTCTCTTATATTAAAAATAGGTTCCAAAATGGACTGACAATTTACATATTTCATCAAACATATTTTCCAATTCATATTTTTTAATATCACACTTTTTTTATAAAAAAAAAAAAATTATGAAATCGCTCTTACGTGCGATAAAAGACATATGACAAATAAGATTCTTGGGGATAGTTGCACATGTTGATTCTTCTTCTCAAGCTTTTTAACGAACAAGGAATACTGTCGGCATAGAATAAGAGATAGTTGTAATCTGACATTTCCACTCATTTCGATTGCTTTGAAGCTTGACTTTCATGTAGGACGTACGTACAAAATATCTTATCATTTAAGTTATGTTGTTGTTTTAATTTAATTGAGATCAAAAATTTTGTCTGGACACCAAAATGATGTTTTCTTGTGATACTAGGATTGTTGGCGATTTTCGCGAAACATTAACTCAAGAAATCTTGCACATCAACATACCGTTAAATAGTTTACCTCCCAAGAATAAGACGCAAGGAATATCTTTGTAAGCATTACGAATGAATTCTTTATAATTCAGGCAACTTTTTACGGAATCTCTGTGTTCTAACGCTCAGGCACATCATAAACCTTTTATTCTTCAATTGTTTTCTTGAAGAGAAATGTTGGCTGGATCCAAAGTACGTTTACGAAAGCATTTTCTTTAAAAATTTTATTATAATTCTTTTCTGCTTACTTTGCGAACTCCAAACTACCTGATTAGCCGAGTAGGTAACAATCGTGACTACGTAGTCAACGTTCGCGGGTTCAAATCTCAAGTATTTTAGAGCTTTCTTCAGCCGTAGCTATAGTGAGTAGTCAGTCGATAAAGGCATAATACTTATCGATTGGGTACACGTCCGTTAGGCTGCGACCACCGCCTCCCTATGTTTTTATCTGTCATCTCTTCTTTCTGACAATCATCGTGTTATACATATAGGGAGCATCCCCTGAGTGACTGATCATATTCCAAGCAAAACAAAAATCATTAAGACGGCAGGTACCCTTTCTCTGTCCATTAAAAGGGAGTCAACAGTAGCCTTCTCATCTTTTTAATATTGTTTGCAATTTATTCACTCCGTTTGTAAAATTTAGCGCAAGGACATGGGATTAAAAAATTATTTCCATAAACCTTAAACAATTAACCTACGAATCAGTAGCGAGTTTATTAAGCTTAGTAATTTATACAACTATACGTATGGAGAGAAGAAATCACGAAAAAATTCGTTACGTTTTTCTCTCTATTTCCGCAGTGCAACGGAGAAGTAAAAAATAATAGTAACATAGTACGCGGGAGAAGAGCGATTTTTAATGCGGAATATGTAAGAGATCCGAACATGAATGCTATATACAGTACAGTACAGTACTACTACAGTAACTGCAGTATTCCTAGTTATCAATAATGTCAAGAAACGAGGAAGTTTTTTGTTTCACCATTTCTGGAATTGGTTTGGGGAGTCCTTATATTAATTTTATCACAAATTATCGAAGACATGTGTTAAGGTAGAGTTCGTCCTACACAGTTTGTTGTGGTACTTCCAGGGCTACCCATATATTGCGTATATTCCTCTTCCTTGACGTACCGCAATTACCTACGCTACTATTTGACTCCTCTGTCGTCGAAGACCGGTTTAAGCATTCGTGTAAAATACTTCGAGTAATCTTTCCATCTTTACGATGACATGCATTAGAAAGGCGAAAAGTGCTCTTTACTGCGTTATAAATCATTCAAATTAAATCATCTCTGAAAAGTTTTGCACCCATATTTTGTGTGGCACTAATCCGAATAGTACATCAGTACTAATTAAAAATTCTAATGCTGATATGTAAGCAGACAGACCTTCCGCTTTAGTTGTTGTTCAGCGTAAATAAGTGTCATAATCCGTTGTTTGGTACCTTATGCTTGTAGTTGTTACCTACCCCTTGAGCTTCTCACTTTCCTTTCTTTACTTTCTTGTTACCTATCCCTTGTGCTTCTCACTTTCCTTACTTTACTTACTACGAAAATAATAAGAATTCATTGCAAATGGCTACTGATCGCCAATGAAGTGAAGAAACTGTTAACTGTCTTCTAACAGTTACCTTTTGTTTTAAAACAATCGGCTCTACCGTGCTTGGATTTAATGGATCGCTAAACTTACTCCAAGGTAATGGTGTGATCAAGTTTTCAAAGAAATTAGAAAATTGAGATGAAAACCATTTGGGTATAAGATTCCATTACTAACCACAAGATGCATAGGGTGTTAGACACTTTGATCCGACCAACATTAATATAACATTAGGATTTACTTACTCTTCACATATTTCACAATTAAATCATCATTTTTGCAATTTAAAAGAAAGTAAAAGAAGTAAAGAAAAGTAAATAATAAAAATTTAAATATAATTAATAGTTTGATGAAAGTAATGAACACATCATAGTGACACGGACGCGATATTTAGGGTGAAGTAATTGCAGTATAGCAAGAATATAATCATCAGTCATCACTCATACGTATAGAATTTCAATGAATGGTCAGCAGAAAACCGCAATAATTAAAAGAAATTTATTTAAAAAAAAAAAAAACAACAACAACAACAAAAATACAACAAAAAAGCACTCATGCATAAGTAATCTTTGAAATAAACACTATTTAGTATTTGGAATTTTTCTTTTTTATACCTTTCTTAACATTTAAATGCAAATATGCCGGAAAAAAGGACGAAAAAATTTCCTTTTAAATCTATAGATGTCTACGCAACAACGCAAGGCTGTTGACGCATTTCTTTGCATGTTTGGCACTTTGACGGGGGAAGGTTTAATTTGTTGCAATTACTTATAAAACAATATGCTATTTCCCAAATTATATATGAGCACACTCATGCATACGCATACACGATTAATAAAAAAAAAAGGGGGAATAAAATCGAAAGCGAAAAAAAGAACGAAAAAACGAATTTAAACAAAAAAAAAAAAAGCGAACGTGAAACAATATAGAAAACGATTTAAATGAATTAAATAATTACATGAGAAAAAGAAAAATGGCGTTTGTGAATTGTAACACTCTCTCAATATCGAAAGAAGAGAAAAATAACACCTTTATTTAAAAAACAAAAAAAAATAAAAAAAAAATAAAAAAAAAAATATATATATATATATATATATATATATAAGAATTTTTATACATTTACATTTAATTCCTTTCTCATAACTAATATTTTCTCTTTTTTTTTTTATATAATTTTAGGCTTAGAGCGTATCGCTGAAGAGTTAATGGGGCTTAGGAAATGGAAGCAATACCAAGAGACATTAATGCGAAGCTATTTGAATTCAGAACAATTTGTTGCAATAATCGACGACAACGCAATCATACAGAAGAAAGACCTGGATAAATTGGCAGATACAGAAGACAACAACCACCGCGAACAAAAAGATAGAAAGATCGATAACCGTTTTAGTGAATCCAATAATTATCCACAACAACAACAACAACAACAACAAGGTAAAGTTTGCTTTAACCGCTTCGTTAAGGAACAAATTTTTCGAATTTGAAATTTTTGTTTTTTTTTTATGTTTGATTGGTTTAGCATCACAAAATCTTACACAAATAAGTTGTGTAGAAAATAATTCATCATTCACCGAATCACTAGCCAATAACAATAACATCACACCGAATACCCTTAAAGCAAATCTCGATTTAGAGTTGCCGGTGGTGAGTCCATCACAGCAACCGCAATCGCCAACATCACAAACGCATATTGAACCTGAACCCATCGATTGGAAACCGAATGATAAGTGTTATTTTTGCATTAACGGTAAATTACTCACAGTGAACGCCAAGGGTGAATTGGTGGCCGAATCCGGCCCAACCGGGTCAGAAACGGACCACATGCAAAGAGTAAGATTTGGTTTATTTTCATAAATTTTTAATTAAATTATATAAATGATAATGAATTGCTTTTTAGCTTGATTGCGATACAGATTCTAATGAATCGTCCACACTAACGGCCAACGTAAACAACTTACCCTTTACGGGTGGCCCTCTAACCGAAAGTAATCGCATAACACTGAATAAGCTTTTAACGCCGCATCTGAAAACAATGACCTCAATGGATTCGATGGCGGTACGTTTAGCTGCCATTCAATCAATATCGGGGCAATTACTTCCAAGTAAGTAAAATAATAAATTTCCAAAGACCAAAGAACGTGGATAATGTTTTAGGGTTGAGGATTAACCTCAAGGCATGCCCATGCATTAAGACATTAAACTTACATTTAATTTAACAATAAAAAGAAAAACATTTTTGTGATTTTTTTTTTATTAAAAAAAAACATTTTTGTGATTTTTTTTTTTTATTAACTTTTCATTTCCCATAGATTTTAATTGGATGGGTCAACAGCCGCAACCATCATCACAAGCAACGCAGCAACAGCAGCAGCAACAACAACAGCAACAACAACAACAGCAAACACAACCGCAACAAAATGTTTCGGTTACACCAACTACCTCAGATACATTAGCGGCCGCTATAAGTCCCACGCTAAAGGAATCGCCGAATTCCAGTGATGCAACCGGTGAACAACCTTTAGATTTAAGTTCCAAACCATCTCCAAATTCATCGCTTATTGGTGATTTAAAGAGTGTGAGGTAAGTAAAAATTAAAAAAAAAAATTATTTATAATATTAGTTTAACAACCATGAACATTAAGAATTCATGTCAAAATTTTGATACATAAAATGAAGAAGAAATATTTTTGTCAGTTTATTTGAAAGAAAAAAACAAATCAAATTCAATGAAAATGTTGAACAAACTTGGAGAAAAATGACTTGAGAAAAACGAATGGATGTAAATTTTATAAATTTTATTTCAGTCTTTTGTTTGTATTAATAATAATTGTTGTAGGTGTCTAATAGTAGATTTACCGCTTTTCAAATTAAATGACAGTCACAGTAAATCCTTGCCATACGTATTCAAATTAATATATAATCAGGTATCAAAATGTAAATAGGAAATCTGTTGTATAAAACCGAATAAGCGCAACTAAAAAATGTAAATTCTCTCAAATTATGAACGGATAAAGTAAAGTAATCAACATAACTATTATTATTGTCATAGACGGGTAGAGATTACAATTTTTACGTATTTGAAAAAAAAGTTGTAATTATTAATCCAATTTAATCTGACAAACGAAACGACAAACGACTTGTTTTGAGATTCGTTGTTAATGCGATTAATTTACGTTAACGCTGATTTCTAATTAACAACTTTACGAAATACTACGGCAAGCTATACCAGAAGTATTTTATTGTCAAACGGTCAATTAAACCTTCAATACTCAATACTGGCCTATGTAAATATCAAAAATCCACAGTAAAAGTCAAAAGAGATTTGTGTCCAGCATGCAGCAAAATATTAGCAATTTTTTTACAATCTTTCCTTCATCAAGAAAAGCAAAGGGAAACATCCCGTGGAAATCGTTTGACGGAGTCTTGTAAAAAACAGTTAGAGAATTTCTTTTCTTAATTGTACAGAAGAAAGAAACTCAATGATAGAAACGCATCATCGGCGTAAGATTTTGTGTCCGCCCCGACAAGCCCAACATAATAATCACGTTGAAGAGATAAGATCTCTCAACTCCAACGCTTAAGTCTAAAACGCCGATAAGTCAAACCTCTAATAACCAAAATACATAATAGAAAACGAATTTTTCATGTTTCTCCAAAGTATGGTCTTCACTACTTTTCCCATTTTTTTGATAAAAAATGAATACCGTGCCAAAAAGACATCTACATAAGAATGAAAGCCCCACGCGAACATATATAACTTGAGTGGTAACTTGCGATACAGCTGCGTAGAATCTATTATTCGTATTTACCCACAACAAACGAGTTTTTGCTTTCGCTATACAAATGACGATTCAGTTAGTCTTCTGTCAACTGTTTTATGGGGTACATGCGACATTCAAATGTTTTTCTTAACCTTTGAAATAGAGAGTGAAAAAGTGCATATTCGACATGTAATGCTTTAGGAATTTAAACAAGACGCTAAGGCTTAAAAAAATAAGCAGCATATACGGTGAAGGACTGACAACTGGATAACTAGAAGGACTGGTTCCTTTCGGGAGATACGACCTTAAAAGACGGGAAGTTCTTCCTTTTGACTTTGACGATAACCTTTTAAAGTTAATGCGCGGAACAAAATCCGCGCCATTCAACAAAAGTTATAGCAAAAAGTATCTCAAAATACCTCGCTATCAGCTCTTAAATTATGATAATTTTAATTGTTATTCAATGAAAACAAAGTAACCGAAAGTTACTTATGACTCGACCTAACAGGGTGTCGGCAATAACCGATGTTAGTCACAAAGAATTATGTCTGCTGATATCGGCTAGGAAGTTAGCACATTTTAAATTTATACCCTGAACTTTTTTTAAGCGAATTTTTTAATGCAATATAAAACGTTAATTATAAAAAAAAGGGCACGAGATATTTTATTTAAATTATTATCTATCGTTAAGCATTACTTCACCTTTCTATTCGGAAGAAAACAAATTCCATGTAGAAGGCACTATCGATCTTTCGAGGCTATTTATCTAAAAGGTGATATATAAGCAAACAGATAATAATTCATCTATTGGAACAAATATTATTCAAGAACAGAAACAGCGACGGCTGCCCATAACAGCGGTCAGAGTAGAGCAGTTCAGGTTAATGAAGCGAATATTTTTCCAGTGAATTTTGCCCTACATTGACATGACGGCGTCATGACTTTTGGCACATACAGTTAGTTTTGTCATTTATTTGTTGGCAGCGTTTCCCAGCGTATCTTACCAAACAGGCTCGCCGTGAATATTCAATTTTATAGCCCATGTTAGTGGTTCTCGCCTAGTCCGCATCATGGTTATTTGAGCTTTGCATCTCGTAGCGCAGACCTAGTTCATTATTCGTGACAATTTAGTGGAACTATTGTTGAAATTCCATTATTATAGTTATTTTCGATACCTCATAAGTCATAGCAACAGAATTTCTTTTATACCCACCTTTTCTGTATACACAGCGAGCGAATAATTTACTAAAAATTTTCCCTAAGAAATCAAAGTATCTACGCATTCTAAGTTTGACAATAACACGCAGAACTATTTCAACAATTTCTCATAATATTATTTTAAACACTCAACAATCTCATAATAGTAAACAATTTTGTAGTTTTACTTACTTATCCGACTTCGTTTGAGATTAAACTCGATACGCATACGATAACAATTAGGATTCTGGTAAGAAGCCCAATGCAAAACTACGATCGCTTCCAAGATATCGACATTAATAACAATACGAATGTATTCGTCTTAAAGCATGCGAATAAATTTCGAATCGGGATAATGAGAGTATGTGTATAATGTGTAAACATAACTTTGTGCCAACAATACAACCGAATTAATACCGAGATACTTAAGGCAGACGGTGATAATAACTTCAATTATATTTTCGTAAAGTTTGAGTGCATGCATATGCGTTAATATACACATATGTATATATACTCCTACAAACACAATAACAATTATCCGCGTATTCATGCGATACAAACAAGCATACATTTGTGTGCAAATGTACGCGCTTAAAAGAGATTATGGTTGATGATGATGATGATAATGATGATGATGGTGATGATGATGATTATGGTGGCGCGACAAGACTGAAATTTATGTAAAATTTGTTTTTCACCTCCTCCTTATACTCCTACTCGTTTGCCTTTCTTCTTGTTTTCGTTTTTGTTTTTGTGAAATTTTTTTTTTTTTTTTTTTTTTTTTGGTTTTCGTTACACAGAGGTAAAACACATGTACGCATTCATTTGTGTATGGATGTATGGATGGATGTATTCATACATTTGGGGAATGCAATAGCGACAGCAATTAAGTAAAAGATGCATTCTGTTGCCGTGCATTGACGGCAACAACAACAATTTATCTGCGCAACAACAGCTTAAATACTGTCTGAGTACTTATGTATGGCAATAACATTAAGGTGTGATTTTAATGAAACATTGAGGAAAAAAACAAAAAAAATAATAGAAATTCATGTTCTCTTTCTCTGGTAAAAAATATTTTACGAAAACCTAAAATAACCAAAACAAAAAAAAAAAAAAAATCAAAGAACAATTCAGAACAAGAAGGGAGGGGGGAGAAGGAGAAAAGTTACATATGTAACTGAAAGTCAGCCTATACTTTTTATACCATTGCTCGTAGAGCAAAGTCTAGACTATGGCACAAGTAAGTGTTAAAGGAAAAACGAAAGTGTTTTCGGAAAAGAAACAAAAAAAAAAAAAGAAGAGAAATGCAATAAAATTCTTAGTTAACTATATATGTGTTTATGTGTGCGCATGCATGCATGCATGCATGGGTGCATTTATATGAATATATTGTAGAAAGTCTCCCTTGGATCTGCTCAAATCGGAACTTTTTGAAGTGCTGCCTCCTATCATTACTTTTTTGTTTTGCTTTCATAGATGGATTTTGCGAAACAGACGAAAGTCACACTTGTGTAAAAAATTTTTGCAATTATAATGATGATGAATCTTTTGAAATGTTTTTACATTTGCTAAATTATCCCAAAAAAATTGTTTTCCTTTTTTTTTTTTTAAATTTTTTTTTTCATTTAAATCTTTATTTCTATTCAATGGTTAGGTACGTACGTACGTACGTACGTACGCTGCCGCATATAACAGAAAGAAGTTCATGCATACTTTAATACGCAAATGTATAAACAAAACTTCACCTTTTGTTAATTTTTTTGATATTCATTTTATATTTTACTGGATTTTTTTAAGGGACAGTGTCAGTTGCACTTTTGTTATTATTAAAATTCTCTGCCTTGTTGTTGTTATCGCTGCTACAGCTGTATCTCTAGCTTCTGCAAACCGGAGTGCAATTAACTCGTATATTGTTTTGAATGTCCTGGCCTGTCAACTTTTATCCATTATATGAATAGACTGGTTTTATATTTTTCATTTTTATTTTGTGCACAAATATTTTTTTTCCCCCCAATTTTTTCTCTTCTTTTTTTTTTTTTTTTTTTTTTGTTTATTTTGCTTTTGCATATATTTTTATATTTTATTTTTCGCTTTTGCGCAAATGCTGGCTTTTTTTTTTGTTGGTTTTTGTGTGTGTGTGTGTTTTTTTTGAGATTTTCGGTTGAAGTTATGTTAATGAGATCTGGCGGCATGGGTGGCGTATGAATAATGAAATACGTTAACAACATAAGTAGCGATTGAGTATTATATGGGAAAAGGAAAGAGAAAGCGAGAGAGAGAGAGAGAGAGAGAGAGGGAAAGAATTTAATCATGATTATCGCATGCATATAAACATTTGCAAAATCAGTTAATGAATAAAATAACAGAAATTCTTGTGTATCTACGAACATATAATCGGACAGAAAGATACTCATATGTAATACCCAAAAAAAAAAAGTCTGGGAAATTTTGCGAAATGCATATACATTCCCTGATCCTGAGATCACTAGCACGTACTTCCCTATTGCTTCTCCTATTGAAATCGCATTTACAGCCTTAACGATGATAGCAATCAGATAAAATTGCGATTCAAACGCTTTTTATATATCTGAACAAGTAAAAAAGTACAACTCAGATGTCTGTTATTAATCGTAAGATTTCTTATGTTAGCCTTTTTAAGGCATGCTGACCGTTTTTAACTACAGCAGATGTTTCCTGGCGGTGTTTAATATCATACCAACTAGTGTCCTTTATTAAGCCGTCGCCACGGTAATTGAAGACAAAGCGACGCTTTCTCAACTTGCTTTGTCCCGCAAAGAAATTTTCGATTATAATCGCGAAGTTCTTCAAGATACCGCTTTACACGCTTCGGAAGGCAGGGAGTGCATCGCGTCTACTTGATCCCTTCGATAGTAGAATATTTCTGCTAGGATTCATTGAAGAGAAAACAGACACTTCAAATCCAGCCACGGCTTTTCGCACACACATTCGCACACTCGTAATGATACGACTATAGAGAAAGGAAAATCTCTTCTTATACCTTGAAGAAAGAAACGGACAAAGCGACGAGCAAATGAATAGATATGCAGACAGACAACCAGACAGACAAAAAAGAACGAATAAGACTCCAAGTAGACAAGCGAAAACGTTAAAGAACAGGCGAATAAACGCACAAGCGAATGATTTAGAGAAGTAAGATTTCAGAAATAATTTTCCGTTTTATAAAGAAGATGAAGTGCGAAATCTGAACACATAGCATTGATCCTAATAATTGTCACGATTCAATTTATAATCATATAAGATATGCAAATATGTTAAAATTTAAAGTTACACTGGAACTGCGAATAAGTTTCTACCGATTTGCTATTAACTTTCAACGTATATTATAACGAGTAAGAAAGTTATAGTCGGGTAACGCCGAATCTTGTATATTTATCATTGTCTTCTATCTATCAGTGTTTTCTCAGCATTCTCTCTTGTTCACCCCGCCCGAGTGATAAACAAAAAACCTCAAGAAAGTGGAAAAAAATTTATTTTAATCATTCTTCACTTTTCAATATGAAATAAAATAAATTTAGAAAATTTCAGCCTTTCTATCTTCTATAATTTATAAGAAGTGAGTAAACCAAAGTTGCTTTCAGTTTTTACTCTACTATGGCCTTGGCCTTTAACCGATTTGGCTCACTTTCAATATCAAAGAGCGTCCAAGAGCCATCCAGTGGTTCTGTTAAATTTGAAGGCGATATCTTAATTTTTGCGACCAACAATGCACGGACACCACACAGACGCACAGACATGGCTAGATCTATTCATAATTTTACGCAGATCAAGAATATATAATCTTTTTGCAAATATTATGGTAAAGTGAGAATATCTCCTTCCTTCGCTTGTGGATATAAAAAGATGGCGCGAAATATTTTGTTCAAGTATTGTCTACAGCTAAGCGCTATAGTGCGGCTAATTATTGAACAGAGTATCAATAACGTGTGTAAAGCGCTATTTGTCCTTTGAGACTTTGTAGCCAAGAGACATCATCCTAAAAACGGAAATTCTCCTTGCTCCAAAAGGCAACGTGTCACCCATCAAACCGACGTTGACTGCTGACAACTGCTTGGGGGGAGCATATTTCATATCAATGCCCCCAACGTTTGCTTGGCCAGTTTTCCCACCTGTGAGAAAATCATGATTTTACTACTTTTTGCATATTGCGCCTCTTTCTCAGCTAAATGGCATCAGTTAGTATTGGTAGGATTCCCTGGTAACGATATTACTTGATTGGAGCAAATCATAATACATCAAACCCTGCTCATATTCATCTTTACCATCGATGTTAGTGGTTCGTCTAGTCCTACTAGGATCTATTTACAGATTGCGAAAGTTATGTTCTGCACACTTCCCGGGAATGACGGTACATTTCGAAAGGAAAGTCAGGTTTATTTATTTCCTTGTAGTACGTTAGTTACGATCACACTCTCGGAAAAGATATATATATGTACATTAATATATATGTAAATATGCAAATATGTATATAAATATATATATATATATATATATATATATATATATATATATATATATAAGTTGTATATAATATAATTGCATACACAATATAAAATTGTTTACGTGCATCGAAAGCATTCCAGTATTAAATAAGTTTTAGTGATTGTGATTCATTTGCAATTAATTAATTACAGGCATACGTATCTCGCAATTAAAGCTTTACTTTGCATATAAAATTTTTCACACAGAATAATATATCCAAACCGCATTAATTTACCGCCAACGTTATGTGTGCGTGTGGATTTACAGAGAGAAATACAAATGTGTGTGTGTGTGTGTGTGCGCGCGCGTTTGTGTGTGTGTTTTTACAATGAAAGACATTTGAAAATAATGAAAAACGTAAGAAATCAATAGGCTTACGGCACTGATGAAATTTAACATTTAAGAAAAATGCCAGAGACTTAGAAGCAAATGCGTTCTTTAATAGGCCTTCCTTCCACACATATATATATACACACGCTTCAAATTCACACATACTTCAAATTCTATATACGGCACGATTCACTTACACATAGAAACACGCATATATAAACCTTATCTGTATAGAGAAAAGACCTGTCAACCTGCTGTTAGAGAAGACACGGTAGGCTCATCTATCATACCACCCGTGGTTGCATGACTTTTATAGAAATTATCGAAGCAATTTTGCCTGTTGTTGTTGCTATTGCTATTGTTGTGATTGTCGTTGTTGTCGTTGCTGTTGTTGTTGTTGTTGTTGTTGTTGTTGTTGTTGTTGTTGTTCCCCTCATCGCCGTTTATTGTTGTTGCTGTTTGTGGTATTGTTATTAATATTATTTTTTCTTTTTTTTCCAATTTATTGTATAATATATCACACGACGAGGACACACACAATTAAGAAACACTTTACAAAAAATTCTTACGTTGCAAAATTTGGTTTTTCGAACGTTTATTATGCATTATTATATGTGATACACACAGACATACACTTATACATATGCATTTATTCATTTTTTTTATTTTTTATTTTGTTTTTGCTTTTTTTTCCTTCTACTAGTTGTGAAAAACATTTCCTTTTTTTTTCATGTTTCTCATGTGTAGTAGACGTACATATTAAATATTTGGATGTATTTGTATGTGTAAGCATAGGTTAAGGCACCTCTATGTGGTTGTCATACAGCTTTCTGCTTCTTATATGTTTCCCTTTGCCCTACTGGCAACAACTGTCGTCTTCAAATGCCTCTCATTTGGTGTCAGTTTAAGTCGATGCTGTGGCTATATTTGTGTCTGTGCATTATATATACGTACGTGTACGAGAGCAAATGTATAAATGTGTTTTTGTATATATTGTCGAAACAATACTGAACAAGCAGCTCGCATCGGATGCCTTCATGCACTTCACACTGCGCACCAGACAGAAATGAGTGCATCATATCGATCGAATTTTTTTACTTTTTTTCCCCATATATATACATACATATATATATATATATATATATATTTATATATATATAGTAGTTTTCGTTGCTGTCGCTACTGCTGTTAGACTTTAGCCCTTTTAACTATAATTCGCGCTTTGCTAGTTTCTCTTTTCTTTTTTTTTTATGTGTTTTTTCCTAACAATATTTGGTTGCCTTTCCTGCTGTTGAACTTTTTTCAATAATTGGTTTTTCCTCTGGTTTTCTTGCCTCCTATTCTACCTATCCTACTTCTTAATATTTCATTATTTTGACTATGGCATCAACAAAGATTGCACCTCAAACAGTTAACGTCAGTCTCTGCTTCAGACTTTAAAAGTTAAGTAACAATTTATATTTTTTTATTTATTTTTTTTTGTTCCTAATTGTGTGCATTTGTCCAAACGTCAACATATAATGTTCTTGTTGCTGTTGCTGTTGCTGTTGTCGTTGGTATTGTTGTTCTTGTTCTTGTTTAAGTCATTGCAAAACCACTTTACGCTACTTTTGCCATTTTCCGATGCTTTCTCTTCGCGTTTTTCCTCCTTTTTTTTTCTCTACTAAAATTATTTTCCATAATTTGTCATTTCAAGGAGCGTGAGTCAGGCTTTCATATTTTCATGATTGTAAAAAATCTATTAAAATATTATATAAAGCTTGTGTATGCATGTGTATATGTATGTATGCATGTTGTCCGTCTGTTCGTCTGTCTTTGTAGCAGCGGTTTGCTTTCATAACCCGGCTCGGCAGCGTATTGCGAAAGAGTGTGAGCAAGCGCACAATTACCCATCTTGTACTATGACAAAAATTAACATCTAGCCTTCTAACTGAGAGGAGTGGGTTAGAACAAAAAACCAAAAATAACGTAATGATGATGAAAATCTCGCAAAACCAACTCTAACCACATATCTTCCAAAATTGAAAACAAATATAAGCTGCAGTCACCGACTGCAGTGAAATGCAATTTTTATTGCATTGCATATATGCATAAGTGTTTATATGCTTGTTACACACATCTACGCACAAACGCATCCTCTCTCTGAAACACGCACACTCACACTCGCACTCGCACTAGTACACACGCTAACAGACTCACTCATTAGTGGATGCACATTTAACCGCCAACTCTACCTCCTACCAGCCGTAAGCTTCTCTCTATACAATCTGTAGGCAACCGAAAATTGTAAAATTTTTTGTTTCATTTTAAAGTGCATTCGTTTTGTTGTTGTTATTATTGTTGCTTTGTAAATAAAATAAAAAAGAAATGAAAGCAAAAAAAAAACAAAAAAAAAATGAGAATTATTGCAGTCGAGTTCTTTTTTTCAACTGCAACACAAGCCAACAAATTTTATATATTTAATCGACAAAGGAGCCTCCACCCTCAGTCCAAAGTTAAATTAAAAAAAAAAAAAAAAAAAAAACTTTTTTATGTGGATGCATTTTTTGTGCATGTACCGTAGAGGAGTCCTGAAATTCTCAATATTATCAATGCGGTCGAAATATTTATTCGTTTTACCTTTTAATAGCCATTTTCCAATCGACACTGGCATACTACTAAGTAAGAACCCCTAGAGAATGCTTACCCATACAGGCACTCGGGAAACTTTAGAAAAAAAAAAGGAGGAAAATCAAACAATCCACACATTCTTGCTAAACTGAGTCTGCTTAGTCGATTTTCGCCAAAATATTCGGTGGAGCTTTGTCTCTATCCATATTGTGTCTCTGCCTCACCGCCTCAGAAACTAAAAAAGTAATGCAAGCATGGGAGTGAAATTTTCACGTTACACTTTCATAAACAATTAATTTTGATTTAGTGTAGACTTGTTCGATAAATCACTGCGGATTTCATTCGATAAGAATCGAGAGATATATTCCATACAGACATTTCCAGTTCATTGCTTTAATTATTAATGCGGAAAAGGCGCGCGGATTCAAATTACAAGGTAATAGCAAGCAGTGAATACTCACTCGGTCAGTAAAGACATAACATGTTGCATAACATCGCCATCTTTCCTTTTCTGACGACCGCCGCGTTAAGCGAATAGAACGCAGCTCCTGATTAATTGGTCATATTAAAAAAAGAACAACACTTT
>KK502620.1:467182-502942 GCA_000688735.1 Glossina austeni
TGTAGTTAATAAAAAAAAAAAAAAAAAAAAAAAAACAAAAACATTCTTAACAGTATATATACATACATAACATAGTACATATGCATAAATAGACATACATATATACATACAAACAAAATGAACGTACATACATACGTATAAAAAAAAAGAAAAACAAAAACAAAAAAACTCTATATATTTATATATATTTACAGTTTTTTATATATTTTTTGGTTTAGTTTTTTTGACAATCGACAAATAGGCACTTGTACAAACAACAACAACAACAACAACAACAACAACCTATAGTAAAAGAAAAAAGACCTACAACTATAAGACAAAGTATAAAAATCAAACAAACAACAATAACAATAATATACACATATAATAGTGAAACCGAAAACATCAATAAAAACAAAAAGCAAAAAAAAAAAAAAAACAATTAAATTAAAAGATAAGTAAACACATTAACAAAAGAAAAATCAAATTCCAACAAAAAAAAAGAAAACTCGGCAAATATCAGCAACAGAAATCAATAACAACTCAACTCCCCCCACAAACAATGTAAACATCAAATAATTTATTTTTTCATATACAACAATAACAAGAAAAACAACAAAAAACAACATGTTCCATTTTATAGCCGTGAACCCCTCACACAGTCAGTTCTTTTTTTTGTCAACATTTTTACACAAGAAACCAGAGACATAACACGGTAAGTCAAGAAATTTAATTGTTTTTTAAGTACAACACAAATGAATTGATATGAATTTTAAGCCAAGACAACAAACTATAATCTGTTACAACAACAACAACAACAACAACAACAAAACACCTCCATCCTCTAAACTCCGAAAACAAATTGAAAACCAAGTGTTAATGAATTCATTGAATTCCTTACACATATTGGAAATCTTTTCTAACGGTTTCCAATAACAACATTAATGAAAAAAAGCATATTGAAAATGGCAAAAATGCAAAAAAAAAAGAAATTGTTTTTTACTTGTTCTACACAGCATAAGATAACCACTCTTTACCTCTCCCGTCCAACACCTTATAAATAATTAAACATGTAGTACACTACGTGTAAAGTACAATAACTCTACTAAAGCTTATAATTTTAACTAAAAATTTCCTTTAACTGTAGAACTAGAAGGATGAAGTCACCTTAATCCTTTTTCACAAAATTCCTAATGCATGAACAGATCTTTGAATGAGCAGAATCTACAATCGGATTGTAGAGATGTCGATGACATACATATATTTTAGCTTTTTCTACCAAGAGAGTGATTGTTTTTGTCGAATTGTCACAGTCGAAAACACAGGGACGTAGGAAAGTGAAATAGTTGATACAAATTTTCCTTGATCGGTTGAAAGCTTAAGTTTGCTTATGATCTGGCCACATACGCGCTCACAAAGAATTAGAAACCGAGACAAATGTAGAAAAACACCGATCATTTCTTCATATTTCTATACCTGCTGTTGTTACCGAAATATTTGTCAAAATCGCCTACATATTCGGTCCAAGAATGTTCAAGTTGTGTTTACTGCAAATTTTTAATCGAATTTCTTTATTTTCTATTCTAAGGCGCATTCTTCATCCAATCATGCCGCAGTGAAGTACTTTCCGGAACTTTTAAAATTTCGGTGACCTTATACGCCCTGCTAAAATTGTTAACCTTAATTAACTTTGTAGCCAGTTCACAAAGTTAATAAAATTATCCTTAACTTCTTTTTAAAAAGAATTTGATAAGTTTCAAAAGTTTCATTAAATAATAATCAAATTCATTGTCGGTTTGAAACAACTTTAGGAAAAGCGATATATTCGGAGAGAAATCGCCACTAATTGAAAAGTGATTGTAATCAAACATTAAGCGGACTGCACGCGATATATTTTTCACAGGTCATCGAAAAATTTCCAAAATTCAAAGTTTAAATGTGACTCAAAGATATATCGCGTGCGGTCCGCTTAGTGTTTGATTACAATCACTTTTCATTTCATATATATACATATACATATATATATATATACATATGTATATATATGTAGCTTGTTTGAATATACATATAAATGAACAAATAAAGCAAAAACAATAACATTGGGATATGATTCGTGGTACGTTTTGGATTAAAACTATCTAAAGTGACTTGTAACTGTCCCATCATTACTGAGAAAATAATGCGAGAAAATAATTTAATTGTGGTCTTCTTATATTCAAAATTTGATCTAATCGACTATGGATATTGTTTGAAAAATTTTCAATTATTTATTATCGATTTTATTATCATAATTAGTTTACCCCGAAAAATAAATTTTAAGGCTATCGGTCTACCATGCTTGAGATTTGAACCCATGCATCAGGCGGATATTTTTTATTTAGAAATTAAAATTGAATTGAAAATTTAAAATAAAAATTTTCTAAATTTTTCATTTTGTTTATGCAATGTATCTGTCAGTCACTCTTTTTCTCTCTCGAATCTCTTTTTCCCTCAGAAACTATTGCTTAAATATAACTTTCAACAAGTTTTTATATAGGATTCGATAGCTCTCTGTAGTAGAGCTGAGCAGTCACATGCTTTCTTTCTTTCTCTGGCTTTTTTTTTCTTTCTTCTCTGATCTGAATCTGTCCGCAGAATTTTACCTTAATTCCAAGGGGTCATTTTGATACCACTTTTATATAAATATTTCTTAAATTTGCTCAACACTAAATGCATTTGTGCGCTGTTAGACTTCTATATGTGTATCTCATATACTTCTATATATATATACTTCTTTCTTTGTATCTCCGTCCTTCCTCTGCCTCCCTCTTCACCTCTCTCTCTATCACTGTCTGCCTTTCTCTGTACTTTCTAATACGAATGCAACATTTTCAATATGCGATTTTATACTTGCAATAGTTACATAATAATTACCAGCCAATAAACAAAACAGTAAATGCAATACTATCAATAAACAATAACAGCAATAACAGCAACAGTAACAACAACAACAACAACAAGAACACCAGCAATAATAACTATATCCGATCAATAACAACAACATCAATAAAAGCAATAAAATAATCAACAACACTAACAACAATAACATAAATAGTAAAACAACAACAACAAAAATTTCAAAATTCAACGCAGATAACAAAATTTCTTAAGTTTTTTTTTGTTTTTTTTTTTTTTTTTTTAATTTCGCAAAACAATACAAGAAAAAAGGAATGATAACGTAAATCAATAAACAAAGCTGCCTTCAAATAAATACAAATAAAAAACAAAACAAAAGCAAAATTATTAAACAAAATTTAAAAGAAAAAAAGCACACAAAATATTTATTTAAAAAAAAAAAAAACAAATATTTAATATAAATAACCATAGACCATCCCACACCAAGGAAAAAGTTCGTATTATCGTTCGTTTGATTTGTTTTTTTATTTTTAAATTCTTGCAAAATTAAATTTTGGCAAAAACAAACATTTTTTAAACATAATATATATATATATATGTTATATGTATATATATACATATATATACATATATATATATATTTTAATATATATGTATGTATGTATGATAAAATAATATTAAATGTAAATTTCTCTTCAAGACAAACTTTTGGCATAAGCAAAAAATGAAAAAAATATTAAATTTAGTATAGAAACAAAATTCATTATAAAAGGAAAAAAAATTATTAAACAAAAAAAAAAAAAATATTCGCTTAAAGGCGAATTATAAACAAATATCCATCATCATTAAATTAAAAAAAAAAAAAATTATTAAATTGCACGTCCACAGCGTCTAACAAACATCCGCTTGAATGCGTGAATTGTCTGTCAGCATTAATAGTCACAGCATCGCCACACTATCCAGACATCACAAGTCATAAAGCATTTTCTTCTGCGTTGTTTGCCGAACTTAATAACCCTGATATCGGAGCGTTTTCTAATGGATTAACCATTCGGAAAACCGAAAACCGATATAAAAAAAAACAACTATAACAAGAGAGAATACGTACTGTTTTCTTCTATGACTTGTGACAGATCGTAATGTCAGGAATACATTCCTACGATCATTGCAGTTATGGTTTTTTTTTCTTCGTTT
This sequence comes from Glossina austeni, assembly GCA_000688735.1. Lineage (NCBI taxonomy): Eukaryota > Metazoa > Arthropoda > Insecta > Diptera > Glossinidae > Glossina > Glossina austeni. The sequence goes on from KK502620.1 coordinate 471,251, forward strand.
GCTCGTTCCAAAAAATTTCTCTCAATGCTTAATACTGGGAAGATGTTTATAGTTAATTAAGTAGAAGTTATTTTGCAACTTTTAGGCTGCAAAACTTCAGTTAGCTTTATGTCTACCGAATATATACAAATATGAAAAATTTAGCTTTATGTTGCTTTTGGCATTCATTTGTATTTAATTGAGATGAATTTCAACGATTTAGACTAAATTGAAACGGAGCGGATTCAATCGTTTGATTTTGACAGAAACCGATTAAGTTTGATTCCATTTGGCCGAATTTCTCCAATTCTGAAACGTACTGTACATGTAATGTAAAGTGGGAGGCTATTCATACCTAAATATTCCTAAAAGGATTTACTATACTCGGTCGTGCTCTTAGCCCTCCAGCTTTTAAGACCTGATAAATCCTGCCATGTTATTTTATTCGAAGCGCCATACAGCGTTCGTCGTCTCTGAGTTTTTTGCTAAAGAGCTAGTGTCTGATCTGCAGGCGGCCGCGTATTTCCACAGGATATGATGGCATGTTTCCTCGCAGACTCGCCACAAATTCGTATCTGAGTTATCAATATTTTTCAGCTGGTACCTAAGGGAGTTATGATACCTGTTGAACACAGTTAGCAGACCCACGTCTGTAGTTGCAATAGCTATTATACTATACTGGAAGATTTAACGAATCTTTTAGTTTCCCGCTGTTCCGCACTTCAATGCTTTCAATGGCTTGCTGATGTAGACAAAGTAAATTTCACTCCTCTATCCGTCAGAATATGAAAATTAATTTAATTCAGCGAATGCTTATATCATATATCATTGATTTTGTTATTACAAGAAAATTTCCTTACTGCTGTCCACAAGAAGTGGAAAAATGAACATTTTCTCAAGCATTAAAATTTACAAATACGAATAATATCTTCCAATGATGGGTATTAATATTTCACAACAAAAAAAAAGCAAACAAAAAAAAAAATCTCAAAAAGAATATACATATATACATATACATAAATTTATACATCTAACTGAAACTTTCTATCAAAAAGAAATATATCGAATATATATATATATATATATATATATGTATATATATATATATATATATATATATATATATGTATGTATATGTATATATATATATATATATATATGTATGTGTCTTTCTGTCGCGTATACCTCAAAAATGATTGAAATTGAAGTGTTTAGTCGCCCCTTCAAAACCTTTATATTTAATCTATTAAGAAAAAAAAATATAATTTTTATAATAAATTCCTTTTTTCGAATTTTTCTTCCCCTCCATTATCTTCTACAAAGACGTTTGAAATTTATTCAAAAAGAAAGCAAAATCACAAAATTTAAAAAAATTATGAAAAATTTATGAAAGAAAACAAAAATTAAACAAAATTATCAAAATTACGCCTAAATGTTTTTCTCAAATTAAATGTACCTTAAAACATATTTTGTGTGCTAGTTTAGTAAGTGTCAAAAATTAATGAAACAAAAATCATTATTATTATTATAATTATAATTATAATTAAAAACGAAAAAAAAAAAAAAACAAAATTTATATACAAAACACAAAAGAAACCCCTTAAATTAAAAAGAAAACAAAAAAAACACCAACAAAAAGTAAAACATATTTAGTAAAATTATTAATTAATCATTTTTATGCTAAATTTGAAGTAAAAAACAAAATGAAAACAAAAAAAAACTCAAATCACAAAATTATTTCGTCTAAATTTTAGATGTAACAAAAAACCAAAAAAATTTATATATATTTATATATATATATATAGCTGTATATATGTATGTATGTATATATATATATATATATATACACAAACATATATATGGACAAACATATATATATATATATATATATACAAAAATATTAAATGTCGTGGCCATTAGAAGAAAACATAAATTAATATAATTATAACATATTTGGTATATTCTTAAATTAAAAGCATCAAAAATAAAAACAACCAATGTATGTAAACTTCAACATGCAATAACAAGAATTATAAAATATTTGATATAATCAAAAGAACATATTTATTATTATTATTATTATTATTACTCTAATTTTATGGTATTTTGAGAGGAAAATAAAAAGTAAAACAACAACAACAACAACAAGAAAATATATATAAATAAAATATTTGTATATATGGATATATATATATATGTATGTATGTATGTATATATATATATGTATATATATAGATATAGATATATATAATTATATACACATTAGACACTATCTGTGATTTTTAATCCAAAATTTTTGATGAACATTTTCTAAACAACAACAACAACAACAAAATGAAGAAAGAATATATACAATTATTATATAATGAGCAAAGAAGATTAAAAATAACAACAAGAACAACAACAAGAAAAAGAACAACAACAATAATTGAAATGTAATTTAGTAAAATTTAATAAAAAATTCATAAAAGTAATTAAATGAATATGAAAACTTATAAAATAAAAATTTTAAATAATAAAAAAAGACAAAGAGAAAAACTGATCGGATAAAAAAACATAAGCTAAATACAAGATACAATAGGAAGATGATAAAATATAGCTTAACTGTAAAGAATGTAATTATTGTTTAAGGGAACACCAACAAAAAGAAAGAAAATAATAAGAAATGAAAGGAACTTTAAACATATCCCATAAGCATTTCCAAGTTTTAAAGAAAAAAAAAATATAAAATTCAGAAACTGTTTTTAAAAATAATTTCCTATAAAGAATTCTGTTCTATCTCTCTCTCTCTCTTTCTCTCTCTCTCTCTATAAAAAAAGAACATATCGTTTAAAGTACTAACTAAACATGTAAAGGATGAAACTCAAGCGCTCTTAATGTTGCTGCAAGCTATCTTCAATTCCATTAATTATCTTTGAGAAAGAAAGTGTTAGCGCGTTCTTCTATTCCATTATCAATTATCAAGCATTTGTGATTATCTATTATCTCTATTACCCGCCAATTCGAGATCCTTCCTATCAACAAAGATTTCATTTTTGTCGGACGTATTTCCCCGTAGTGAAGGCCCACTATTAACTCAATATGAATGATTTATCACATTATTAATGGAATTAGGTATTAGGTAGGATTCTCCTTTGAGGGACGAAAGTTAGAGGCAACAAAGTAACCAAAATAAAACGACTCTTTCGAGTTTCCTTCATGAACTTGCGTCTGCCTGCTCCTTTTTTGGTACCTCCCTTTGATAACCTAGCTTTTTTTGATACCTTGCAAACTCGTGCAAAAAGAAATTTTATGACATTTACTTGAATATTTGTGAGAGTTGTTTCGAAAGCTTTCTTAAAGAATTTGTATAGCACCTTGTAAAGCTTTAAAAATTGTATTCGGAAAACTTTATCACAAAAATACACAAAACGTTAAATAATAGTGTTTAAGTTTTTAACAATAAAAATTATCGCGGAAAAGTGGAACATAAGAACAAGTGTTAGCTTAACAAACAATTCCAAGAAATAATTCAAAGGGAATATAAAGAATAATAGAAATATAAAAGAATGATATAAGAACTTCTCTAACAGACAAGGAAATCTTCAAAAAACTACTCCTATCTTTTTATGCCCTATTTTTGTGTGATACAAGGTTATGTTCAGTTTGCAGTCTAAGTACATGAAATGCTGTCAGTCAAGCAATGACAGGGATAATCTCATGTAATGTCATCATTTCTTCGAACATTTTGCCATATATATAAAATATATATGTATGTGTAGATGGGTAGCAAAACCTAAGCAATTCTTACATATTTTACAGTAAATCGTTGTAGATCGTCGGCTTAATAGCATTATCATCTTTATAATAACAACACCTACAGATAGATAATATAGACAATTATTATATACACCGACAACATCAACAAATATATAACAAGATTTGTAAAAGCCTGGCTTTCTTGGTAAAAAAACAAACAAAAAAAAAAAAAAAAAAAAAAAAACGTAACGTTTAAGAACAAAAAACTTGGTTGCATAAAACATTATTTAATGAATTCTTCATAAAGGCTTGAATTTTTCTGTTTTTCATTTTCGATATATATTTTCGATAAATATTTCAAAAAACTTTTTCGAAAAAAGATGATAAATGAAAGTTCTGAACTCGAAACTGATTCAATAGGATTTCATATGAGAAAATTTTTATTTGTTTATTTGTTTTTATACAACTTCAAATATATCCTTAATAAAACATCAAACACACTTACATCTATATACACATTAAAACAACAATTACACAAAAAAAAAATTGAAAGAAACATAATTTTCCAAAATAAATAATATAATAAAAAACAATAATAATAATAATAATAATTTTTTTTTACATAAAAAAAAGAAAAACAATTACATAAAATAATTGAAGAAATCATAAAAAAAAAAAAACAAATAAATAAATAAATAAAAATTTAATTAAAAGTGCAATTATGTGGAATATATTCAAATGGTGAAACATAAATAATTAGTAGATTATGATGTACGCTAACGGTAAAAAGTTATGAGATAAAAAAAAAAACATTTTTTTTTAAATCGAATGAAATCGTTTGATCGTTAAAGATTTGTATTAATAACAACAGAGAAGCAACAAAACAAAAACCAAATTAGTAAAAATGTAAAAAACAAACACAAAACAAAAAAAATTAATAATTAATAATAACAAAAAAAAATTAAGTTTGCATTAAGCATTTTGTTTATGTAAAATGATTGACTTTTGAGTAACAATGAAAGGGAAAATACTGATCAACCAGCAGACGTAACAATATTTAGTAAATATTGCAATCAAAAAAAAAAAAATTTCAAAAATTTTTACAAGATTTTTTTCTTTTTTAATTATATATATATATATACATATATATATATATATGGGTATATATATATTTATATAAGATATGTTTTCGGTATTTGTTTTTTCCTTTTGTTTTTACTGCATTTTCTAAATTAAATTTTATTATGAAATTTCGTTTTTATATCTTTAAGATTTTTAATGTAAAAAAAAGAAAAAAAAATTGTTTAAATGAAATTTCTAAACTCTTTTGTTCGTCACATTTTCTCGGGCCTAGAACTAAAGGTTCTCTTAATTTTTAAGTGCAAATAATTGTTTGGCTAAATGCATGCTTATAAGCATATATTCATAAATAAATGTGAATACATATTTATACATACATATATACACGTGTTTAAGCATAAGTATCAATAGAGTATATTGTGGTTTATTACTTAAGATTTTTTTTACTTATACTTATATTTAGAAAGACAACAACAAAAAAATATGCATTATTTTTATGTATGAGCTTTTTTTTAAGTTTTTCTTCTTTTAATTTTTTTTTTTTTTCTTTTCTGTTCATTTTTATGAAAAATAAAATTTTCTTAGAAAAAAAAAATATATGAAATTTTTGAAAACAAACATCTTTTGGCTTTAAACGAACTTTCTGATTTTGGGCTTTGTTAACTGTAGCGGGAAACCGTCAAAATAAAAAAACTTTCAATTTGTGTTAAAAAACTTATCCTTAAATTATCCTTAAATTATTACTTTTATGAAAGCATTAGCTTTTAAAACGTTTTCTTTTTTAAATTAAATAAATTTCTTTGCAAATTAAAACAGAAATATTTCCAACATCAGATCCAATTTCAATCACCTCTGTATTAGTTATCCGCGACTGCTTAAACGCTAAAGTATAGCTGGGATCTGGGAATATTATCCAAAATTTCTTACAAAAATTTTACAAATTTGAAGTTAACTAACATTTAAAAATTAAAAATTAGCCAGACAGAATGAAAATCTGGTAACGTGTTTAAGTTGTGTGTAAATATCAGAGATCATTTCAAATAAGCAAATTTTCGGCATGTACGTCGGCAAGGCGTCCGAAAGCCTCTAAGACTTAAACGAAGTGAATCACCCGTTCGGTTTGTCCATGTTTCCGCTTAAACTGAAAGACAAGACGGTCAATATCCTTAAGCCTAATGTAGAGAATTTGACGACACGCTTTGATATTTAGATGATTAAGACGCCTTAACCGAAAATTTCCAAATGGCCTTGAAGATATCCCCCGTCATTATAACCTAATTAGAAAAATTTCAGCGTCCACAGTTAAGATCATTCCAAAAAAATAGTGACATAAGTGGCTTGCCGTCGTGCCTCCATAGCCGAGTTACAGCTGAGTAGACTCAATAAGAGAAGATGTGTTTAATTTTGTACTTCATACTTCCACTTTCCACTTCCGCTTTTGTAACAAAAGAAACTAATGTCGACCACCATCGCTCAATTTTCGAAAGCGAAAAATATACACAAAGCTTCATGGCTTCTCTATTTCTTAAACACAAATGGAGAGAGAAGACAGAGCAATGATTCGCCTGTACGTAGTCCCAGTAAACCATTAAAATACCGTAAAAAAAAACTTCAACGTATATGTGTGTATGAACACATGTAGTAGCTATCAACTCTTATTTAGAGTGACTTCAGATTTTTTCATTCATAAATGAAAATCCGCGCTCAAAAAAGGATGTAAACTTTTTGCTTATCTGGAATAGTAATCGAAACTTGTTATGTCTTCATTTAACGATAAATTTTTCATTTTTCATAAAACAATATTTTCTTTTAATTGAAAAATTTTATTCTCCTTTCCGATAGGATTTTAAACCAAATTTTTATTTGTTGTTGGGGATTTCGATGTACTTAACAATTATATGAAATCATATTCTTCCGGCTTTTATTGATTGCATGCTTTTCGATATTTCTTCCTCCTCACGTTACTGAAGTCTAGATACGTTGTCGTTATGTTTTAATTCATATAAAGATAATCCAACAGTTTTTTCTAATATCACTTTTTTTTTCCTGTTTTGTTTTGATAAAGTTAACGGGACTAAACCAATAAGGACGACAATAAGTCCACTAATAAAAATTTTGCAATATGCTGATGCAATTTTCTGATATTTCTGAAGATTGGCTGAACGTTGCCAATTGATTCAATGGTTTTTAATTCAAGTCAATGTAAATTTTTATCTGTTTGTCTTGGCTCGCGTCTATCTATTTTATATATTTTTGTTGCTGCACCAAGCTGAAATTCACTTTATCGCTTACACATATCTCTTCTGCATTCATAAAAAGTCGGAAATGATATAGAATAGAAAATATTAAGCTGGTCCGACTCCTCGTTGTTACAAAAAAAAGGATTATTTCGAATAGAAATTTATATTTTTGCTTCTATATATAACCTGGAGGAAGCATAAGCATTATCTGCTGACATATCGTAGCGAAAGATGATTTTCTTCACATGTCGTTCAGCTTCGAAAGATTGAATATTTGCTTAGTTTTATTCTTTTTAATTAAATCTTGTAATAAACCACAAATGCCAAAATAATTTGCAATCAAAATTAATAATAGGAGGGACAATGAATGCAACATAGTATAAATTCATGATATATACAGAGCGCAACTATGCAAACTGCAAAAAAGACATAAAAATAAATTGTGAACGAGACAAAAAGGCAAAATTACAAAAAAAAAAAGCAAAAAAAAAACAAACCAATCCAGAAAAAAAGAAAATTATAAAAAAAACTAAAGATTACGGCTAAAAAAAAATTTTTTTTTTTTTTTGAAATAAACTCCTTTTTGGACTTATATAGAAAATTACAAGAAGAAATAATATGGATAACCCCTCAGGTATGTGTTATTGAAACGGAGAGGAATAAGATTGATTATGAAATACGTAATTTTCTATTGCAAATACATTTCTTTCTTTTAAACAACACATATGTTTGATATGATCAAACGTTATTTTCGCAATACATTTACATACATTTATATACAGACAATTAGACGTTTATTTTATTGCATTAAGTTTCATGTAGTAGCGCGAAATTGAATTAATTCTCTGAGTGAAGGGTTTGTGTTGTTTTTGCATTAAGTACCGTTAACGTTGATATATCAACATTAATAATATGTAAATATTCAAATTTATAGTGCAATTGTTTAATTATTTATATTTTTTTATATATAAATTTTGTAAGTTTTTTTTTTTTTTTTTTTTAATATATATAAAAGCAATTTTTTTTTTTTTTACAAATTATTTGCTTAAAACATGAGAATCAAAATATTATTAAATAAAAAAAATAAATAAAAAAAAAAAAAACACAAAACAAACTTTTTGAAACTTTTAAATGTATGCGAATCAAATTAATTATTTTTATTATAATTAAGTTTTCCATTTTTTATATTTACCGCCGAAACATGTAATATCCGTGGAATCATGCCACAAAAGCCTTTACTCTTTATACATATATATATTCTTTACGTACTTTTATATATAATCCTTATATATATATACTTTAAAGTGCATAGAAATTTGTCCTCATCATAAAATTCGTGATTTAATTGTGTGCATTAGCGCAACCCAATCCGCTTGTCCGTCCGTACGTTCGTTTAGAATAAGATTCCTACGGACAATAAAAATCTAAAAGATCTAAAAGTAAAGTTTGCCTTATTAATTAATGATCCAAACCGGCTAACAGTCAAGTCAGGAAATTATGAAAATCGAAAAAATTTCTAAGTAGACTTAGATCACGGACTGAAAAAGGACTTATCAGTTGAGCTTTTCATTGAGAGCAAAAGCACGTTTTCCTCTTCCCGGTATGCTAATGAAGCTAATACTATCTGCTAAAAGTATCTGTCAGTATATATAATTGACCTTATAAAACGTAAACCGTTTAGGTTAAAGTGTTTTTCTCTTCCGATTAGACAAGGGAGAATACTGTTTCGCTTCCGAGGGCCCAAAACGCTGATAGCAGAAAGATTCGATTCAATGAGCATACCATTTGATTGATAGAGCAAACTCAAATGTATGTAGGTGGTGGGTATCTGAGATTCGCCTTGAGGCGAATATAATTTCTTCCCTTATTTTGTTTTATTTTTTTATTCAAGACGACATTATACATGTTGCAATGACCTCTAGTACCAAATGTTTAAATCACTTATAAAATATTATATAAATATTTTCTAATTTAAGCAAAAACTTGATTTTTATACAAATGATATTTTTCTAACGGTTTCTTATTTTTATTTATTAGGTTTAATAAAAAAAAAAAAAAAAATTGATAAAAATAATAAGAAAATACTTAAAGAAAAAACGAGAAACATGATCAATTTTTATACATTTTTTTTTTTTTTTTTTTAATATTTTCATTTTAATTTAAAAACAAAATGAAATGCAAACAACTTTCTGGCTTAAGAACAAATTAAAAGAATTGGCATTAAAAGGTAAAATTCCAAAAATTTTCATATTAAAATCACACAACAACAACAATAGATAAAAGTTACCAGCTACAAATCCACAATAATCAATATCACCATAATCACCATTAACAACAATGACAACAACAACAGTAACCACAATTACAATACAATAGCCCAGTAATGCACTTTTAAACGAAATATCCAAAAAAAAAAAAAAATATATAAATAAATCAAAAACAAAAAGCAATAATAAGGAAAAACAACCGTATCTAACAATAACATCATAAACAACAATAGCCCCAAATATGTGGACAATCTGTATGTGCTGTACTGATATAAATACATTATATCCGCGGCACTGAACGGATTATCCGTGTATCTGTATAAAGCAAAACAGTGTATATATAACGGATCTGAAGACAGATCAGTTGAAATGCAACAAAATAGACATAAATGTAGATTTTGTTTTTCACATATTTTCTGCTAATGTCCATAATTAATAGAAAAGAAAAAAGCAATAGCCATAATTAAATCTCTACAACAACAACAACAACAATAACAGCAAAGTTCACAATGCCTAACAGTCGATTGTTGTTCATTTGTTTTATAGTTTTCTTCATTTTTTTTTTTTCTTAATTACAGTCAAATATTAAATTTTTCCTAATCCGTTATGAATGTAAAAAAACTTCCTTTGCCTAAGCAATAATAACAATAAAAAAAAATTTCTTTTTTAAAACCAAAAACCTTTAAAAAAAACCATTTTAATAAAAAACAAAAAAAATTTCTGTGTATTAGCCTAACAACTACTAACCGTAATCAACAATAAGTATTTTGAGATACAACAGAGAAAACTGGGCAAACACGTCTGCTTATCTCTGCTTTTTTTTTTTTTTTTGAATTGTCTAATTCTGCTCTCTGTCTTTCTCTATTTCTCTTCGTCCTTTTCCTTTATAAAAGCAATAACCAGATAATCCCAACAACAACAACAACAACAACAACAACAACAGCAACAACGTTAAACAACAATAGTTACACAAAAAATCAACTAAATAATTTTTACCATAGTTTACAATAGTAATTAAATTCCAAAAAAAAACAAAAAACAAAAAAACCAAAAAAAAATAAATAAAAAACAGAAAAATTCCCTAACATATTAAAATAATCTCTCTCAGCAATAGTTATTAAACCATATAATCAGTATCAACATCAACATCAAATATATATATATATATATACGTACATATATGTGTAAAGATGGTCTCAATCCCTTTCCCCAAACCTCCACCCCCAACAACAAACTCACTTTCGCCCCCCAAAAACGCAGAAGGACAGCAAAACAAAAATAGACTTATAAAGCAATAGCCAAAAATAGCTCAACACAATCAGACGTTAATTAACAAAAATAGAAGGAAAAGGCAATCTACTCATTAATCAAACAGTTTAGCAACTTACTTGTGTTTAACAATACTCTGCAAAGAAAAAAACAACATTTTTTACACGAGTGCAAAAAGATCCATTCGTACGGCAGCCTGTAGTAGTATAGATAATCAAACTGCAATTTTTCTCATTTTTCTGACTTTCGAACTCCCCCTCTCACGTACGTAATCTATCGGTGGTCTCTCTTACCGTGCTATAAAATAAGAATAAGCTCTCGAACCTTTTCGTTGTTTTAAAATTTCTAATAACCGACCCACATAAGTGAGCAAATATACCAAGTTTTCATTGCAAGCGTAACATCCGAAAAGGCGCTTCGAATATGCCCTACAGGTATGGGTATGAAATTCCAATCAATTGCTTAGGTTAAAACAGTGATTAGTGAATAGCGCTTACCATACTTAAGTGCTTCAAATTCGCCTTTAAAAACTTGTCCTGCAATGTTTCCAATTCCAATTTTTTAAATCACTTTCAGATAATAATAATGAAGTAATTATTCAAATCAATTTCAAATTTCAATCAATTAAATTATATATAAGTTTTACTTCCTTACGACTCTCTAGTACTCATTGCTAAATGAATTCAATCAACAGATTTGCAGTTCAGCTTTTCATTTTTCTGAAAGGATAATGAAAACTATTAATGAAAATTCGAAGCGTTAAACAATTCGTTTATGAAAAGATTACGACTTCTATCCATTATTTTCGTTTCTAATCGAATATTTGTTAAATACTTTATAGGAATACGATCAAGTATTAGTGGTATTGCGAACAGTTTTCGTTCTTTTTCTTTGAAATAATTTGAAATTAATATTTGGGACACCGGGGACAACTAAAAAAAAAAATCACTGCATACAAAAGAAAAAAAAAATTGATTCTTAATGCACGAAAACCTAGAAAACTTAAATTTCAGCTAAGGATATGCAACGTTCTGAAAGGCAGCCATAGAGGGAATAATGGATTTATTGCACTCGTTTTTCACTTATTCCATCGTTTATTCTCTGTATGTGTGTTGTTACATCCGAAATTAATAAAAACTTTTTTTCTCCTTTTTTTTTTTTTATCTGCCACAATAGTATAAAAATTAATCAACAATAGAACGATAAACGCAACAGAAAATACGAAATAGAAAATATTTACTAAATAATTAAAATATTACATACCATACATACAAACAATAGAACCGAAAGCAAAGCAATAGTTTTAAGCAGCAGCAGCAGCCAGCCTCCCTACAAAACAGAAATTTTAACAATAGTACTTAAATCTTACTCTAAATCACGAAAACAAAAAAAAACAGACAAAAAAACACACACTCACATGCATATATATATATATATATATATATAATCAGGCAAAGAAGAATGTAATAGCCAGGCATATATAATTGAACAGCTTGAAATAAATATAAACCAACAATTATTTAAGCATATGTATGTATATATATGTTAACAAGTAATAATGCGTAACTTATGTGTGTGCGCTTTGTATGTGTTAACTAACTTCAATCTCTTTTAATTCTCGGGCTTCGCTGTTTTGTTTTTTTTTTTGTTTTTTTCTTCACTTTTCATACCCATCAGCGAGAAATATTTCGGTCGTTCGATTGACGATAAAATCCACAAATTATTCGTTAAATGCGTATATTCTTGGTCGATATGAGACGCTATAAGTCTTCCGCTATGTTCATCAACGGAAGTTGCAGAAGTTAGAACAGAAAACTGGGAAGATAGCCAACTAGTTCTTAGCTTCAAACAAACTCTTTATATTCCGCAATGAACGAGTAAAACAATATGCTACAAGTACTGAAAAGTACTATATGCAGAACTTTGTATTTCTTTACTGGAATACTGATCGCCGTTGACTCGACCTTGACGCGACTTGATCGACCTCAATTTATAATTTATCCCTCATATTTATGGGGGGCCATTAAGGGAGTTTTCCACTAACTATAACTATAGACTAGAAAGGCTACCCATTCAAGATTACCGCCTTAAGACTGAATGAGGGAATTTTGGCGAACATAGTATCGACATAGTATCGAAATAAAATTTGCGACGGAATATTCATTCAAACTGTCGTCGTTACGTTAGGTAGTGGGTATGCATCGTTCGCATTGAAGCGAATATATCTTCTTCTTCTTTTTACTTGTTATATATATATATAACTATCATGTTTGTTTTTTAAGCAATACATATAACAGTACATACAAATATATATATATATATATATATATATATATATATATATATATATATGTATATAAAGAATTACAACAAAAAGTCATCTTAAATAATACACAGAAAAAAAATGTTTCTCGTTTTTAAGAAAGCAAAAAATAGATAAAAAGAAAAAATTAAAAATAATAATCAATCAATAGAAAAATGAATTTGTTTTTCAAGAAATTTTCCTCCTGTTTTTTTTTTCTTTGTTTTGGAAAATAAAAAACTAAATTAAGTTGAGATTTTTTTTCGAAATGCAAAAAAAAAAACCGTTTAAAGGGAAAGAAAAACTGATGCAAGTACAAGATTTAGATACTTTGGTAATTATTTTAAAATCTTTGATAAAAAAAAAATAAACTAAATAAGTAAATAACTAAAGAGAAAATATATTTTCAAAACTCAAATATTATGTTTCACCTATAACAACAAAAGAAATGAAAACAAAACAAAAAAAAATAAATAAATAAAAACAAAAAAAGTAATGGTTTTTAAGGAACATAAATAAATAAAAGCATTAAACAATAAACACACAAAACTGTAATTTTAGTATTAAATAAAATAAAATTAAATAAAAGTTAAAAAACAAAAAAATTAAATATAAAACAATTTCAATTTACAATAGAAATAGAAAAAATTAATATTAATTTTTTAAAGATTTCTTTTAAAATATTATTTTATATTAATTTTATTCTTTCCAACAACAACAACAACAACAAACTGTGTTAATTCGTTCATCTAATGCTTCGTTTTAAATATTTTCTTAAACTTTTTATAAATAATTTTCTTTTTCTCTTTCTTCTTCTTCTTCATCATATTCCTTGTTTTTTTTTTTTTTTCTAAATATATATACAAAACTATTATTAATAAAAATGTTAATTAATTAATAATTATATAATTTTCTTATTGTAAATTTTTTATTAGAAATTTTAGTTAAATTTCTTATAAATAATTCATAAAATACGTTAATGTTTTTAAAAAGCATATATATATTATTTCCATATTAAGTTTAAAGTATAATTAAAACAAAACATTCAAAAGATGAATACTATTACTTTTTTATTATTACTTTTAAAATGTTTTTCGTTAATTTTTTTTTTTTTATTATTATTATTTTTAAATATTTTTTATTAATATTTGTAATAATAAAATTAGTTTAAAAAAACGCCACTCTCTTGTGTATTAATATACATATGCTTTAATAATTTTCTTTTTTTTTCGTTTTTTATTTTTTTTATTTTTTGTTTTGTTTTGTTTCAGTTCATAGAAAAAGAGTAAACAACTGGACATTGGTTTTTATGAACTTTATTCGCAATTTAAGCTCCCAAGGGGAGGAACATATAGTTACCATATCATATCAATAGAAGACTTTCTCTTTCTCTCCCTCTCTCTTTCACTTTCTCTTAATAATAAAATACGTACATATATATGCAATATTACAAATTAAAAAAACAAATAAGGTTAAAAAGTGGTTAAATGAAAACTTAACAACAATAGACCAAAGTGAATAATGATCGTCTTAGGATTCCATATTTTTTTTTTTTTTTTTTTTTTCATTATCTACATAAGCATCTCTATCGGAATCATAAGATGCTTTACATTTTTCGTTTTAAATTTACTTCGGCTTTATGCTTTCCTTGTAAAGTAAAAGTATTGGCAGTGAAACTTTTATATGTTCTTGAAAGACCTGATAATGAATCAAATTTCATGAAAATGTTTTCTTTTTTCCTCGGTTAACTCTGACCAAAAACCTTTTCTCCATGCAATGAAAATAAAATGTTTGACAAATAAATGCACCTTTTGGGCTTGAGTCGCGCAATGGATAGTCTACAGCCTTCTCTCTGACAAATTCAATAAAACTCCCAATCAATGCAATCCATTTAAATGCTAGCTTGGCTTGATAACTTCGAAAGATGTCTTTTATTGAGGCCAATTGTTTAACTAAGCACTCAGGCTGCGTCTAATATTATTTGCAGCCTATTCAAAAACAACCGGCAAAGATAAAGCAGAAAAACTTTCGCAGCATAAGCGATCACTTACATCACCCAATCGATTAAATATGAAAAGTTCTTTAATATCGTGCGAAAAGATCGCTAAAAAGTCTCCAACTCGGGTCGCTCTCATTTTCCACACCACATCTAAGAACGGCAGGGATACCATTGTAAACTTTGTGCTAAGTGCTTTATATTAATGCTGTCTTTAAAAACTATCAGTATCCTCATAAAGTCGATTCAGTCAGACATATTGTTTGCTGCGGCCGTGCTTTAGCGGTAAAGACCGCAATACGTCCTTTTTAGTATGGAACCAGCAAAAACTGAAAATGATGGAACTGAAAGTGTAATGAATACGTTGCTGTAGAGGAAAGAGGGACAATGTCTCTGCATATGTGTTTCTAGTTGAGTGTAGTGTGTATTGCAGTTAAATAATGGAAGAAGCAAACTTTCAAAAAGTTTGCAACATTTGCATACTCTTTAGTATTTTGTTATGGAAATATAATTAAATCAATTAGGTGTTCAGTGTCTTAAAAGTAATCTATCTAAGTCGAATATAACTTGTTGCTAATTATTAACTCATTACACTTCTATGTGGTAAATGTGTCGTCATAGTACTTCTTATACTACTTGTTATACTTATGTTCTTATACTTATACTTATAGTACTTTTTATAGTATGTTGACATCGAGTCGACATTGTATTATTTAAAATAATTAATTAAAGATTTAAGGGTAGAAAATGCAAACAAAGGCTAGGAGTGCAAAGAATTCCTTCCTGAAAGCGTGCTATTTAAGAAATTTCTGACCAAAATCTGTTAAGCTTTAGTTTTAGTCTTCCTTGTTTACATTTATAATTTTATTTTAACGGCCAAGTGATCCACGATATTAACTAATGTAAATTTACCACTTTCTCTATTAACATTTGCGAGAAGATTTCATTGAAGCAGTTATTCTATCAAGAGAAAAACATGAAGAATTTTAAATAATGCCATAATTGCTATTCAGAAATGTCACGATGTAGAAAAATACGGTAGCAAAGGACATCGAAGATTGTTCTTGTTCTTTCTCATCGATGACGCGAGCCCTTTTCAATCGAATTGGAAAATATTAACTTTATATATCCTTTGACGTCTTTCATAGCTCTTAAGTACGTACACCTAAGCTGTAGGATGCGTGCAGTAATTTAGTGTTGCATTGAAACAAAGAATGTATTTACATATGTTTTTCATATTCGTTTTCCTGTTCGACTATATCTTCGTTGCGATATTTCGCAGCAATTTACAAAAGAAATGCAAAAATCAGTTTGGCTTCTCTTATCGATAGAAACACCTTTCTAATGGTCCAAGTAAATTACCATTTGAAGTTTCAAAGGTATTCTTGACTTCAATGTTCAGTAGCAACTTGGATCTTTAGCCTTCGACTTGCGTTTTCAGGGAATTTGTACTAATTAAAAGCGAAAAGGCGAACACTTTCTCATCTTTTATAGATAAACGAAGGCTACGTAATTATCCCATCATGTCTATGTGTACCTGTGGGCAAAATCTTGCGATTAATTTTATGCTTTATGAATGCCAAAACTTTTCCATTATTGAAAGATTCATCCTCTACGGTGCATCTAAGATGAGAGTATCTGAAGACCTTAATATCATTAAAAAATTGTATCTCATTAAAATGACTAAATTAACGATCTAGTCTATCTGTAAAAAAAAAAGATCCGATAGCCTTAGTTGCTAAAGTTCATCCGACTTTTAGTCGTAGAATGTACTTCTTCGGTCTAAACAAATTATAATAATAACTGCGGGAGACAAGCTGAAAGGAGAAAATTTTTATTTCGTTCTATTGAATTCTGATTTCTTACACCGTACTATATAACATTATCACGTGAGTTAACTTCTACTACAATTTAAAGAAATGAAACATATAAATAAACGCAGGAAAGAAAAAAAAAACAAAAACAAAAATCAAATTGAAAATGAAAAATTGGGATCGTAACACCGTCATTATTCGCTCCATATTCACATGATAATTGGCTAAGAAGCAAGAACAGCAATAAACAAGGTAATAGATTTAACACAATGCGGCGCAACAACAACAACAATAACAACAACAACAACAACAATTACAATAGTTAAAAATTAGGCAATGAAAAATTAATTCAAATGTTTTATATAGATTGAGTGGTTACATAAGTTCGTAGCGTTTTAAAAATTAAAATAAATTATCATCGATTACGGATTCAACGAAACGGTTCTCAATTTTTAAGGAACTTTCTGGTGCCCAATAAACCCAGAATCCGAGATATTAAACCCCACATAGGGTGTCAAATGTTACGTGACGAACATCGTATCAACATCAAGCAAAACTTGTTAAACGAGCAAAAAAAATTAAAAAAGAAGATCAAGATAAAAACGTTACTAATTTATGACGCGACTTAATATTTAAAAAAAAAAGAATTTTAAGTTTTTTATTAGCGTTCTCTTTGTTTTTTTGTTTTCTTTTTGTTTTTATTTTATTTAATTAAAAACTAATTTTTCGACTTTTCTTAAATAAATAGGAAGATAATTCAGGTGCAAAAAAAAAAGAAAATGTTCTGAACCAACCCACTTAAAGCGTATATATGGATGAAATTTTTTTTGTTTTTTTGAAATTGTGTTCTTCGTAAGTTTTACAAACGTTTCAACCAAAAAATAAATAAATAAATAAATAAAAGTAAAAATTTTTTGAAAATAAAAAATGAAAATGATAAACCAATGACTGTAAAATTTCGAACAATAAATTTTGTTAAAAAAAAAAAACAAAAAAAAAATTAATAACTAATTAAAAAAAAAAAAAAAAAAAAAATTAAAAAATTCCCAAAAAAAAAGGGAAATTAAAATAAAAAAAAACTTATATTCAGGGACCACATAAACAATTTTTTTAATAGTTCAGATATAAACGACAAGAACATCAAACTATATATTGCAACACATTTGTAGGCAACTTGTAAAAAAAACAAAGAAAAAATAAATAAATAAATACATTAAAGAAACTCCAGCAGGAATAATGTAACAAATAAACAAAAACAATGCGGAACTGCAAATAAACAAAAAAATCATATCCAAAATTATAATAATTCGGGCCTAAGCAAAAAGCACAAAAATAAGAAGCAAAAATTCCCATTTTGTTTGTAAAAAATTATATTTATATGTAAAATATAGGATTTGGCTATTAAGATAGACTAATTTTTACGCCCATCGCCCGTTTGTAAAACTCAGAAGCAAAAATTAAAAATCTAATACAACACACACCTTCTTGACCGATGTCAGTTGACCCATAACGACTTATCTGTCCGCACTTTTGGTTCGCACTTGAACTTACTCTGGTTCTAGAAACGTGGATGAAAATGTACTTCAAGCCAAATAATCAAAGGTATGCAATTATTCCACATTTATCCCCGAAAGTATGCTATAAAATATTCATAGAAATGGCAAATTGCTAAGGAAGACTTTTAGAAATAAAATCCAAATCATACTCACTTTCAAATTTCCTCAGAAGGCATTTATTTACAAGATGTCCAATTGTTTACACATTTGTAAATTACGGCTCAAGTTGTGTTTGGTTAGTCAAATTGAAGTGAAAGGTGAAAGTAGAAACACTTATGTCCTCAAAGACGATAATAATGATGACGCTGAGAAATTTCGTTATTCTTCTTCTTTCTTCAATTGAAGAGCGAATCCATTCATGAATAAGAGGGAGGGGTAATCCTTCGCGAGGACACATCAAGACAATTTAAATTTGCAAATGAAAATTACGCTGATCTGATTTTATGATCGTGCAGTGATGGGTGATTATCCAAAATTCGCGGTTCAACGTTTATGACATTTTCTCTTGCTTTTTTGCATACGATATTTGGAAAAATGAGCATTCTGTAAATTTTCGGTATACTATTAGAAAAAAAAAAAAAAAAGGAAAGAAAAGAAAAGAAAAGGTAAGAAAAGAAAAATCAAATAACAATGTATTTGTGAAGAAAAATATACAAAATTATTTATTTATCTCAAAAGAACTCTTCAGGCGTAAACATATTGAACAAAAGACCTACAATAGCAGTAAAAAGATTTTTTTTTTTTTGGAAATTTGTAAAATAATTTTTCAAAGAAAAAGAAAAAAAGCACGTTTTTTAATTAAGAAGCAATCTATCAAAATTATTACAACTTTTATTTAGTGTGCGTAAATAAGTGTGCACACCCCTAAAAACGCATAAATTAAAATAAGGAAAAAAAAAGTATGAATACAATAACAAAATGATAATGACACACAACTAATAGGCATTTTAAGTGGGTTTCTCAAAATTCCATCAATCGATATATCGATCGGTCGACGCGATTAAAAAAAAAAGGAAAAAAAAGGGAAAAAGAGCAAATTAACAAAATTTATAAAGAAAAGAAAACAAAAACGCTACCCATTAAAATTATGTGTATTAAATATAAAACAAAATTTGTTATTAAATAATTATTAGCAAAATTTTTCTCGAAACAATTATTTATGCAAATTTATGCGCAATTATTATAATTATTCTTATATTCGCATCACACTCACACATAATACTTAATTAAATCTGTTAATGTATAAAATTTAAATGTATGTGTGTGCTATTTCTATATATGTACATATATGCATGCATATGTAATATATACATGTATGTATGTATGTATGTATGTATATATGTAGATATATATATAAATTTAAAAAAATTTCATTTCCATTTCAGTTAAAGATTGCATTCAACTTTGATTTCCAATTATAATCGTTTATGTTATTTCTAAATGATTAGGCAAAAATGAAAAGAATATTAAAAAGAAAAAAGTAAAAAAAAAAAAACAAAAAAAAAAGAGACAACTGTGTATAGAATCAAAACCATAGAGAGAGCATCTACCTAAAGAATTGAACTGCAAGACTGCAGAATAAATCCTGCTTGCAATTTTCTCGCCATAACTATCTTAGGCTATATAAGAACGTAAAACTTATGTTTACACACACAAGTAAACAAACACCTAAGAGTTGATCACTTTAGGTTGATGCTCTGTAAAGCCAAATGAATGAGAAACTGAAACAAAAAAATATCTCAAAACAAATATCAGTTAAATGTTTTTAAAACGAAGCGAAAACTTATGTAAAATAAAAAATAGTAATAATAATAATAAAAGCAAAACATTATCAAGAAACAACAAAACAAAAACTGATATAAAAACTGAAATAAATTCTTAAAGTAAATGTTGAATAAAAAACAGTTACGCAAAGCTAAGCATATGAGACGAATAAAGTTGTACTTAACCTATTGTAATGATAGTGATGTGAACATGGAGCATACTCTCAGTATTCTTTATGAATACTGGTAAGAAAAAAATAAAATGAGAATACAAAATAAAATCATATAATTAAAAAAAAAAAAAAACAAAATATATATATATATATATATATTTCAATATAAATATGTTTCATTTCTTCAAGGATGAAGCGTCACAATACCACACAATACCCGTCCCCCTTCGCCAATATTACAAATACAAGGCACTACCAATAAGTACGTTGCGGAAATATTCACATACTCTGCCTAAAAGATGGTAAAATAAGCATTTTTCACAAATAATCATTTATGAGATATTTTTGTTTCATGTTCGACTAGACCCTTATGGGTCTACTGAGGTTTTTAAAAGTCATTTAAATATTTTTTGGAATTTTCTATTAAAAACAACAATATTTAGCAGGTCTTCAAGATAACTTAAAACACGTAAAAAGACTGCGATAAAATAACCTGCAGGTAACGACTTTGCGAAAGGAGGCATTATGTGAGATGTGGTCGAAAAAGTGATCCGATTCGAATCAATTTTAATAGCATTCGCCCTTAGCCGTAAAAAGGTCAATCCATCTATGTGTGGAAGCTATAGCACAGTGCTTTCTTGTACTCAGTCATTTTGTCATTTGTTTCTACGTATTCCATGAAAAATATTTAAAATTTTTACATTTCATTGAAGCTTTTTTCGAAAATAAATTAAATGTTTTTTTTAGCATTTGAAAGAAAATATTTCGAATGAAAATACGCTTGTGCTTGAATCGCAAATCGATCAGAACGAATTGTAACAGAAAAGAAATCCTCCTTAAAATCATTACCCAACGTCTAATAATTGCAGGATACGCTATAAGTGTCGCTGAAAGGCATTGTCTTTTAGCTAATTGTAGTTGTATTAGAAAATTACATAAACGACTCGACAAACCGAATGTCTTCAGGAAAGAGAGAGGCAACAGAAAAGTCTACAATGGGAAATTTCCCAAATACTAATGACGAGTCGATTTCGTTAACAAAACCTAACAAAACTTCCCGAAATACTAAGACTGCTTTGAAAAGACGTTGGCGCCGTTTAGAACGCGGCAACGGGGAAACCAAGGGAGACCTAAATGAAGCACTTACATGTCAACATGCAAAAGTTAATGGGCATATACGATTTGTTAATCAAGAGGAAGGTTTGCAATATAACGACAAAGCTAATGAAGAAAAAGACCCCGCAATTCCAAGCAGTCTAAGGCGAAAGCAAGACTTGAATTCATTTTCAACCGGGAAAGCATATGAGCCACCTGCAAAGCGTTCTCTTTTAAATATGAATAGCGTCAGCAATTCTTCAATTGCCCACCATCAGCCCCCCATAACTTCAACTTCATGTGTAAACAACGGTGTTGATCGCGATAATGATATAGCTACAGCACCGCTTGTGTCTTATCAATGTAACAATTTAAATGACTTCCAGAGCACAAAGGAATCTTCTCGTAATGTTGCGCTTTCGAAAGCTGATTTAAGAAAGAGTATCATTAACTCGGAATCTAATTCAATTAGCGTTAAAAAAGATGAGTCATCGGTACGAAATTCACATCTAAAGCGCAAATTATTGTCAAATGTGAAAGCGGCACACTCGAAACCAGGCACATCGACTACCGTAAACACATTGACCGTAAACGTAGACGAAAATATTAATCAAACAACAAAACGTAATTGCGTCCCAGATGTCGATAGGAAAGGTTTACGTGGACTTTCTGAACGAAGCATGGCAACTAAAGGAAGTAAGGAAAGTGAGCTCGTTGACGCAAATAGACAAACAGTGGCTTACAGTGGCGGGCGAAAAGCGGGGCGACTATATCAAGAAAGAAAGACGGGGTTATTTAGCACGACTCCAGCCGGCGCAAGTCGTCAGAGCAAACCAATTCCATGTTTCGCGAACCAACCGAATTTTCCCTTGCGCTTGGAGAAAAACGATCCGGTATTTGCTCACATCTCACAATCGGGCAACATTTCTCCTCAGCCAGCTACGGCTCTAATATGCCGTCAATTTAATGCCAATTGCACTTCAACTGACAGGCGCATTGTTTCTTTTTCTAATGGCCAGCCTGTATATGGTGGTACGGGGGATTATAACAAGAATCAAAGCAGCGCCGACAATAGTATAAAACGCGCATCTCTCACGTTGATCCGTCCCAATTTAAGTCTATCGAATGTACCGACTTGCCTGGACAGACATTTAATTATATCAAATGCTACGAAACGAATATTATCTTCGCTTAATGGCACCAATACACTATTAATTGAAGCCATGAAAATTGCAAACAACCTTAGGGTACATGCGTTCCAACCGTGGGCTGGATTTAATAAGAATAAATCAAACGCTTCAGATGTACTGCGTTTATCGCGTGTGCGCACCCCTTATTCAAGACGAACAGTGCAAAGGAAGAGAAGCGAAAATATTCGTCAAACCACCGAACATGATACAGACGCCACTACAATCCTTCCAATTGAATCGCCATATACTTTACCTGCGAATGACGAATTATACAGACACACCAATAAGATTAGAAATAAAATCACACACTTTGGCTACACAGTAAGCGCTTCTGATTTGACCGATGAAGCTTCTACGCCCCCAATTAATTTGCCCAAAATTGCTTTTCCGGTGATGGAAGCTCTGCTACAATTCGATAAGGAATTGACAACGCCACCAGTTTCATCGGGAATCCCTGCTTTGTCAAAGCAACGAGAAAGTACCATAAAATGCAAGCTTACACAAGATGACCAATCAAGCAACACATTAACTATTTCAACCGTTCGAACCGAATCAATTTTAGCTGCAGGGGCATCCACGTTTGACGCCCAGAATATGAAACTAAAATATATGGAATGCTCCAAAGTTTCTTCACTCACACATTGTGACCAAGATGGCAACCATTGCAAAAGAGAAAGCGTTTCAGCAGCTCTTTCAAATAATAAAGAAACTCTAATCTCGCCGGAAGCAATTGCGCTTGAAAATTCTTCTAATAGCTTCGGTTCTGAATTTAAGAACCAGAGCAACAACAAGCCAGAATTTGCAGATATGCAGAAGACTTTATCGAACATCTAGAACAGCTTGGCTTATGCTTAGTAATAAATTAAATTGAAGACAAGATGCGAGGAATATGAAAAATATTTGTCGGTCGATCCATCGACCATTCGCATGAGGAGACATCGCAGTTCGATATATATTTAGTAAACAATTTATTGATCGCGTTTAGTTCTATATTCCGGTTCTTTTTTTTTTTTTTTCGTTCTAGAAAAGGAGAATAGCGATTATATCATATAGGAAAGCGATATAACGGCTATCTGAGCTGACAAGTTGTGAGGATTAGCAAATAAACACCCTACATGTGATATTGGAATTAATAGGATTTGACAACTCGGATACTACATTAAGCTATTACGCGTCACTCCAATAATAGCTAATCACTCGTTTTATTAAAATTTCTTCTAATTGGTTCGAAATTAATAAAATTAATTGTAATTTACGGTTTCTAAAAATTACAATTTACAGTTTATTTGAAGTGACTTTGGTGATTGAGAGACTTTTAGATATCATGATGGACTAGAAATTTTCACACAAAACATTGTCGAAAACAACAGATAAAAATTGAAAATGCACTTTAAAATGAGAAAGGAAAACATTACGTCAATCGTACTTTCGGCTTAGCCAAATTAATTGTGCGTGGTGAGGCTTTCGCTTTAAGAGCATCTGGCGATATCAAAAAAGGATTATCACGTATATGGTTATTTTCATACTCTTTCGGCTCGGCCAGTTCCTTAATCCGTTTAGTTGCTCTATATTTAATCGCCAGAGGTGAAACAGAAAAAGGATTTTCTTTAATATCTGCCGGTGCTGACTTAGCTCCACGACTAGTGGGAGAGGCCAACGACTTAATCCTTGCGGAAGCTTAAATTATAAAGCATTCGTCATTGTGTAATGAAAAGCATTATTGAGATTTCGTTAATCTTGCATTGCTTACCGACAGCTTTAAGAACATTTGCGGGTATTGGTGCAGGCATTGGCCTAATGAATTTAGTTTCATCAAATTTAACAGGCTGCGATAAATTGATGAGACGTTCAGAAGCTTTGTACCGATACATAACATCCGTGATTGTCCATTCCGGCTTTTCAAGTACTTCATATTTTCTGGGTTCAGCTAAATATTTAAAACGTTTCATATTCTTCAGCGGCATGCGTTTCGAAGGCTAACGATAAAAGCGAATAAAAAAAATGCTATGACCGATATTTAAAATACATATGCATATGTGTTATAAGCTCGCCCGTAAGTATTTACCTCTTTCGGTATTTTCTTAGGTTTTTTAGGTTTAGCTAATTTATTAAGTTTTGCCGTGTGATGGGCCCATTCTTTGCGATCCCATTTCGGAATTACTTTTCTACAATAAATGAATAGCATACATAAATATTTTGCTCAATCATGCTCCATATATAATGACATTTACCTTCTTTTCGGTGGTTGAACGTTAGCCAGACGACTGTACAGAGAGAATAAACTTTTGCGAATTAAACGATTTAAGTTCGCATTGCGAAAGGGATCAAATAAGGTACGGGCTTGTTCTTTGAAAAGTAATAGTTGCCTAGCTTTCGGATAGGCCAACTGTTCAGTTCGCGTATGCTTTCTTTCATCTAAACGCAAAATTTCAATCGACTTTTCAAGCTTGCAAGGACATGTGGGTACGAAACGATCCCTGTTCACACTTTTTAATGGGATGGCCAATTTCATAAGACGTTTACGTTTAACAAAACGCTTCACATGTCTACATTTCAGTTTCTGTAGTTCTTCGCAAACCTCCGGCCAAAAGCATTGTACTTGCTTTGGCAACGGTTCGTGTTCTTCGCAGCATTTAGGTTTAGTTTCCTTTCTCCACATTTTTATCTCTCGTTTTGTGTGTCACCTTTTCGAAAATTTTAATTTTTTATCAACTTTTACTATATTTCATGAAAAATTTTTTTACATCTAATTCCTAAAAACTTTTTTTACAAACTGAATTTTTTTTATTTAAGCTGTCAAGAAAGTCAATTTATTTATGCATTATCATAGAATGAAAGCATATCGAGTTTGTCGTTGCGTTGTAACTCATAAATACATAATATATTTATATATTATACCCTACAAGAGTATATTAAGCTTATCTGGTTATATTCAAAACTCTATTATACCGATCGATTCTGATCCTCTTGTAGTCTTGTGTTCAAACCACAGAAGGCAATGGAAATGAATAACTGTATTAAGCGAAATGGTGTAGAACATTGAATGGTAGACCTTGCCCCCCCCACAAAAGTGTTTTAATTTGTTTTTTTTGTTCATTTATTTATTTGTTTATTTCTCAAAATTTTAGCTGCAATCATTTAGAGCTAAGCGCTACTATGCCAGCTAAGCTAAAAGAAAAGTATGACTACGAACTGAGAGCTAAGAATTACTTGATAGAAAGTTGAAGTTGGGTTAAATGTAATTAATATTACGAGTAAATTATATTTGCAGCGCACGACTTGAGCCTATAAGGAAAGGATGCTATATAAAGTAACTATAATAAGCAAATGTTTCCAGAAAGGTGGAAAGGTCATAGTAACTACGTAAGTATGTATATCATTATGCAAGCGCGATATTTCCTTTTAGAATTACAAACTTAATCTCAATTTAATGAAAATTGATTAAAATGATACAAATAACTATTGATTTTAGTATAAAAAATTGACGGGAGCCACGCATCCATTATGGGATAGTTATGCAGGTTGCATTTAGTTCAGACAAAAATTTGAATTGAAATAGAGAGAAGGATTGATCGGGAACTATCCGTCTTTACTTCATCGGAGAACAGCATTCCTAGTACGATTTATTGAACCATAGAAGAAAAAGCATCGTAGATTTTAAGTTTAAGCACACAATTCTGAAACAGCTCATTATCGATTCGACAACGGGAGAAAAAAAATGTTTACTAGTTCGCGATGGAATATATATGTTCATGTAGTTGAGCAAAACGCACAATTCATTCCGCCATTCAACAGTTTTATTATAAAGAACACAAACCCACAAGAGAGAGATTCTGTCCGTACTTCTAGAATTTTTAAATACTTCAGGCATCTCTTGTAAATTAATGTTCAAGTGGGCTATGAAAAAATTAACAACATTTTTATAGTTTCAGTTTTACATAATTCTTCACAATTTCAATCGCGAAAAGATTTACAAATCACAAACAAACATACGTTACCTTTATCAAAAATGTTGCTAAATTAAAGAGAATACTACGTCTGCGCTTTGTTAGTATCTTCGGTTATCCAGTTTAGGTGTCGTGTAGAGTTTTTTCGCAGCGTTAGTAAAAGACGATGGTGACCAACAAAAGCAATGCTTTACTTTGCTTTTCTCTTGAAATATTTGATTTTCCATTCTCATCGTATTTGAAATTAAAAGCTTTTCAAATCAAAATACCACACACTTTACCCATACATGCTTAAATGAACCATTACAGCTAAATGAATAGAGGCCCAAAAAAAGGTTTTACACAAAAAAGTGAATATTGTCACGATAGTTATCCTCTCAAGGACAAACGTCTCGAGGTATTACATTCAATACATGGCAAACAAAAGAAAAGAAAAGCCCGCAAACTTACAAATTCCCCTCGCGCAAGCAAGTCCCTTGTAATGAGAGTCAACAACTTCGATTTTTCCATTGGAAAATTGATGTCAGAGAAAAAGAGGAATAGAGAAAAAGCGTGATGAACTAAGTCCCCCTTTAGCGCAAATGTTCCGCTTTTTTAAACCTCGGTTATATTATCTAAAAGAGGAATTCATCTTCCACACACACCTTCTTCGTATAAATGCCAGGGGAAATGACAGCAGTAAGCACAAAGTCGACAAGCTCATTAAGCATAGATATTGCATCTGAAAAAGAATATAATCTTAGATCATCCTATTATGTATTATATTATCTGCAAAAGGCTAACGACATTTATTGATTCGCATAAAAAATCTCAAACAAAGGGTACATTGAATGGAGAAATTTAAACAAAAATTACTTTTTCTTCTTTCATAATTTTTCTTCCCTTCAAAATGACTTGCCGCTGCCTCATGATTAGAATTCAAGAAATCCGTGCAGAGAATCGCATGATATAAAATTAACATCTGCGATGTGACAACACCCGATCACTTCGGGCGGTATATTTTTTTGGTTGGGCTAATTCGATTATTCTTTTCTTGGGCTTTGCTTTTAACGCGGCTTTCGATATTTCGTAAGGATCTCTACGAACATGCTCAATTTCAAACTTTTTCGGTTGGGCCAGCTTCCTAATACGCTTAGATGCTTTAGCCCTCAACGCTTTTGCCGATATAGTAAAGGGACTCTTTTTCGCATCAAAGGAAAGTGGGGTGTCTAGATTATTATCGGTTTTGAATGCTTCTGCGAAAAAAAAAACAAATCAATGTATACATGAATGCTTTCAGTGAATCCACAGTTACTTTACCTTTTTCTTTTACGCTACCATTTGGAATGTGTTTTAAAAAATCTCTTTTATCCAAATTATCTCGTGTTTCTTTTGTTCGCATTTTATAAATTTTTCACAATTTTATCTCAAACTTCAATAAATTGAATTTCGAAAATTTATAAAAGAAAAAAAATTGATCAATTTTGATTTATTGAAAGAAGGCCAAGTACTTTAATTTATTCAACTAAGACCAGTTCTTCTTTCCAAACTTCCTCAGCAAGATGCACGATTCGTTTCGTTACCTGAACGAAGGAGATAATATTTCTGACCCTTTGTAGTTTCACAATTCACATTTAACAAGGTTTCCACTAAAAGCAATACAAAGGAAGAAATCGTGTTTAAGGAATTGTAATATAGAAATATCGGAATATTATCTATTTAAGTCCCTATATATAACTTGAAGAAATATAATTACTTCAGTTAATACAGTTAAGACGTCGTAGCAAAAATATTTCCTCGTTCTCTCTCCTCTCTCCTATGTTTGATTGATTTTTTCGTTCGAAGATCACGATTCCACTTTCTTGTCCCTATAATTACTGCGGTTCTCTCTCTCCACTCTGCTTATATACGTTTTGAAAACAACATATCAGCGCTAGATTTCATTCCGCCATTTTTCTTGTTTTATATAAATCCTTTTATCTTCTGAATTTCCAACAAACTTTTGCTCATCCTTTCCTAATTTTCATGCAGATTCACGTAACGGTATATTTAAAAACTTAAGTCAATTAATTTCCATCAGTTTTTAAAAAAATTCTTACCTCTGCATGAATGAAATTTTTGCAATATTTTCGTTAATTGCGGAATACTTACAGTGAGCAAATAAAAAACCGTGTTCAGTTTATATTTTTACGTATTCCTATTAGAAAATTTATGTACCAAAATATTGATGCTATAATATTTGCATAAAATGTTTCATCATTCCGGGGGCTAAAGTTATTAAATATTACTTGTTAATATTTTGAGTAGATCAGCTTTTAGGGGTTTTCAGAATTCTCAAGAATCGGTAAACTTAAGGACATCTATAGGTGAATGAAACTCCTGAAACTGAATTCGAGGGACAGTCGGGCACATGTATACAAGTTCAAAATCCTGCCGCCAATGAAAAATATGAGTATCTTCACGTTGGAAATTCATTGTGTGAAAAACTCTTGTAAAATTTGTTATCGCTTTATATATATATATATATATATATATGTATATATACAACAATAAAATTAATTCTTGATTTTTATTATATTAAATCAATCTTTATGAAGGCAATCTTTTCACCTTCTATACCTAGAACCAGTAGAAAATCGTTTTATGAGTATTTTATGGTACGTGTTATTTACATGTCTCCAACCAATTGCATGCTTATCGTTTCCAAATCCATCTACCAAACATCTCCATGCAAAATGTGCAGATAAGGATAAGTAGAAACAGGAAGCCGTAGTAGTCAATATCAATATAGCTCGAAGCGCTACACCAAAGGAGAAAAGGTCCCTTGATGTAGACATGCTTTTAGTGTTCACGGAAGTCAAGCAATTAGTCTTGGCGGCTTTTTTTTGCTTTCATCTCAATACATCGGCAGTTTTGAACTATTGGTTTACCATTAGCTCATGCGAGCTATCGACTGAAATATTAATTCCTCCCTATCAGCCACAAAGTCTTTGGCAAATTACAAACACATTGCTCGTCCCTACGTGCTTGCTTCCCCAAAGAAAAAATATATATTTTTCAAAACTTAAAAAAAAAAAGGAATCATTCATGCAAAAATCTGAAATACCTTTCGCATGCGAATAAAATCTAACTAAACTAATATTAATACTAAAATAATATGGAGAAAAATTTTATTGACATCACGAGGTGTAATTGTTCCTTTCCCCATTTTTCCCCATTAGTTCCGTTCTTTTATTTTTTTTTAACGCAAATTTATTTCCAACTCAACAATTTTTACAAGAAAAGAAATCACTACTTAAGCCTTTAGGAACCTTTAGGTTTGGCTAATTCAACTATCCGAGGCTTAGCCTTTGCTTTCAGGGCGGTGGGCGAAATTGCAAATGGATTTTCGCGTATATGCTTATTCTCGTATTCCCTTGGTTCAGCCAGTTCTTTGGTTCGTTTGCTTGCTTTATGGGTGAGGGCGGTTGGTGAAACAACGAATGCATTTTCTTTAAGATCCGAGGGGGCTGCTTTAGCCGTACGTCTTGGTTCAGATAATTCAATTGTGCGCTTGGAGGCTACAATCAATGTCAATCAAGTAGAAGCAAAGGAAGGTTTAAGATTTAAAATAAAAGGTGTACCTTTATGTTTTAGCACGCCTCGCGGAATCTCAATTGGTAATTCTCTGTGCAGCTGTGAAACATCACGTTCGGTTGGTTTTGCTAACGCTTTGGTGCGGTCAGAAGCTTTATAGCGAGCCATAACTATTGTTAGAGTCCATACAGGTTTTTCAAGTTCTTCACGTTTCTTTGGCAGAGCCAAATACTTATAGCGTTTCATTTTTTTTAAAGGCATTGATGGCGATGCCTGGAAAAACAATTAATTCATAATAACCATAATGCCATTGCACGTGCATTGTCTCACCGGTTTCTCTTCCTCAAAGGTTTTTTTGGGTTTTGCCAATTTTACTAGAATGATGGTATGCTTGGCCCAGTCTGCTTTATCCCATTTAGTAATTTTCTTTCTAACAAAATTTAAAAATTTATTATACATATAGACGAGTACGCTTTACTTGGACTTACGTCTCTTGCGGTGGCTGAATGTTCGCCAAACGACTATAAACAGATAATAGACTTTTGCGTATAATACGATTTAAATTAACTAAACGATACGGATCAAAGAGTTTTGCTACATCCTTTTTAAAAAGCATCAATCGTCTAACAGTCGGATAAGCCAATTGTTCAGTTCGCGTGTTCTCTCTTTTATCCAAATGTATAATCTCGATCGGTTTCTTCAGCTTACATGGACAAAACGGTGTAAATCGCGGTACTCGTCTTGTTGGTTTTGCTAATTCCCAAATACGTCTTCGTCTTATAAATTGCTGATCGTGCAGGCATTGTAGTTGGGAGAGTTCTTCGCAAACTTCGGGCACAAAACATTCTGTATGGCTAGGCAGCGGCTCAGCTATTTCACAGCACTCAGCTTGCGCTTCCTTTAACCACATTTTAATAATTTACTATTTTTTTATATTTATTTTCTCTTAATTAAATATTAATTGCTTATTGTAATAATTATTATTATTTTTTGTTTTTTTATATTTTTTTCTTAAATTATATTTTACTAGAAATTTTGTTGCGTCGAAATTGTATAAAAGTTTTAAATAATTGAAATTTTATTCATCGAAAGGCCGTCTGATTTGAAATGTCAAGAAAAAATTTGACAAAAAGAACAAAAACCCGATTATATTCAAATTAAGTCAATTCGCTTGATAAATGTCAATTTCTTTTTTTCACTGCGTAGACATATTTGCAAATTATTCACCAAATTTAAGTTATCGAAAATAACATGACATGTATTAATGACTTGTTCCAGACAATCCATTCAATTTTAATGATCATGCTCTGATTCCTGCTGATTTGAGGGCAATCAAGACAAGAAGCACTCAGCTCACCTTACGGCCGTCACTTATACCCTTCCGCAAACAAATATATTACATGTGTTTATTAACAGACTGATGTTTAATCACATGAGATGTAACGATCACCTATTCAAAATGAACATATGTGGCGTCTTAATATCACCATTCCCCGGATCGATAAAGTTTGCTAAACTAAGGATTTCTCAATTTTTGCCATAGGAAACTTCAGGATGTGCTTAACCATTTCCAAAAAACCGCATCTAAATCAACGCCTCCGTTCCTGAGTTATAAACGAAAGCATATGTGGTCGGTCCCCCATACACAACGCGAACAAAATTTTACGTAAAATTCTTCGTGGAAAAAAAAATGAATCACCAGGCCAACAGAATCGAACGAGAAAGCAA
>KK502621.1:0-21674 GCA_000688735.1 Glossina austeni
TGTCTTGGAAGAGTTGTTTTATCATTCCTATTCACAAATGTGGGAGTAGACAACTTGTTGAGAACTATAGAGGCAATGCTAAATTGAGTGTCTTGCCTAAACTGTTCGAGAGTATTGTGATTCAGCATCTGACTTTTGCCACCAAATCGTATATTTCTCCACTCCAACATGACTTTCAAAAAGGAAGATCTACGGTCACCAATCTGTTAGAGTTTACTTGTCATGTCTTCAAGTCTTTTTCTAGTGGCTCTCGCACTGATGTCATATACACTGATTTTAGCAAAGCGTTTGAATTGGTTAATCATAAATTACTTATCTTTAAACTTCAATCCTCTGTCTTCCCTTCCCACTTAGTTAAATGGATAACCTCTTATCTGCATAATAGCTCATTCAGGGTTTTGTTTAACTTCACCACCTCAAATGAATTCCCTGTTACTTCAGCTGTACGTCAAGGTACCTACTTAGGATCCATTTTATTTAATCTATATATTAATGACCTGCCTTCGGTGATTATATACAGCCAGATCTTAATGTATGCTGATGATGTGAAACTGTTTTCTTCCTTTTCCTCACAATCGCAATCACTTCAGCTTCAAACTGAACTCAATAAAATAGTGACATGGTGCTCGTCGAATCTTATGACGCTAAACCTAAATAAATGTAAGAAGCTTTCTTTCTCAAGAAGGAAGTCATTCATTACCCACTATTTCATAGATTCACCCAAGTTGGAGGATGTCGAGTCGTTCACAGGTTTAGGCGTTCTCTTCGACCATAGGTTACGTTTTAACTTGCATGTCGAGTTCTTCTTCAGCAAAGCTAGGTCCGCGCTTGGTTTCATAAAGAGGTGGTCCAAAGAGCTTGATGATCCTTATATTACTAAACGGCTGTACACGTGTTTGGTTAGACCTACACTTGAGTATGCTTCTGATGTGTGGTCTCCTTCATATAGGTGTTATGTAGATTCAATTGAATCTATACAAAAGCAATTCTTGCTGTTTGCCATGAGGAATTTGGGTTGGGTTCCGATTGCCTCTCTTCCCCCCTATAAAAATAGGTTGCTTCTGTTGTCCTTACCGTATCTTGAGAAACGTAGATTTGTTCTTGGAGTCTCCTTCGTTACCAAAGTAATAAACGGTGCTATTGACTCGCCGTCATTATTTGGCGATATAAGTTTCAATGTTCCTAACCGCTTCTCTAGGCACTTTACCTTGGTTAGGCTCAGCCAATGTAAATATAATTATGAGCTGTTTAACCCGCTCAGAGTTGTTTGCAAGAGCCTAAATGACGTCTATCAGTTATTTTCATTATCGGACTCTCTAAAGTCCATTAAAGCCACATTGCTTAACACACGTGATCTGCCTATGTCGTATTTAAACCAGCTTTATCCCTAAAAAGTCTTTCTAATTTGTCTAATTTGTCTTG
The DNA here is from genome assembly GCA_000688735.1 of Glossina austeni. Taxonomy (NCBI): domain Eukaryota; kingdom Metazoa; phylum Arthropoda; class Insecta; order Diptera; family Glossinidae; genus Glossina; species Glossina austeni. The sequence goes on from KK502621.1 coordinate 1,423, forward strand.
TTATAATTATACTAGTTTTAATATTAATTAATTTAAGATTTACTTTAAGAGGCATTGAACTCGACTGTCGTTTGTTTTTAGTTGAGTTCCTGCATGTGAAGAATGAAATAAATAAAATAAAGGATTTAAAAATGTGTTCGTCTGGAAGTTTCGTTAATGTCCAAAATCATATCAAACGTGTGTCGCCTTATTAAATCGCTTACTAATATGTTAAGTATAGTGCATAATACGTAGAACAACATGAAAAACCCATTTTTAATCGTTTCCGAAATCGATCTATCCTCGTTATCCGTGTTGTTAGTGCCGCCAATATATATAACGCAGGTGTACAATAGATATACATTGTATAGCAGATGTGTGCAGAAGTTAGGAATGGAAACTGAAAGATTCATTTACTTTTAGCAAATTTGCTTAGAGAACTTTATCAAACATTTGCTCCAAGTAATCTATTGTTGATCAGACATCTTCCATTATTTTTGATCTACGCTTATCTATGATATTTGTCCTTGGTAAGTTTAACAAACCTGCATTCAATCATTCACTCACTGGTTCTTTCGCGCATTTATTTATTTATTTCTTCCTATACTCAATATTTCATTCAGTCATTCACTCCGTACTTATTCACTAATTCGTTCATTCATTTATTTAATCGCGCATTCATCCATTCATCTCTCCTCCATATATTCATTATGTTAATTTAAAAAAGAAAAGCAGTTCATTTGTCGGTAAAATACTTGCAAAATGTTTGTATATTAATGCTAATAATGTATTAAAAATCTTTGAATCGTTCATATCTTTACAAGTAAATGCTTCGAGATAACCAAAATTTGCGAAGTTTTGAATGTATTTCCGAATGTTATTGAACTTAAGACAGATATAATTAAATGGGCCGACTCACAATAATATCGCAGTAAATCAATGAATTCAATAATTTTTTTTTAAGAAATTGCTAGCAACTAAAGAGACACCAACGAGGTTTCCATGGAAACTATATGAATCTCAGATAGGTCTCTTTGTCAATATATAAAATATAGATGCATAAAATAAATGCACTTATAGTTAATTTCTTTCAATTTCTTTATATTTCTTTCAGTTCGTCTTTTATACATTTTCGTACGATTTCTTTATATTTGTTAAATTTATTTAACACAATAGTAGTTTTTAATGCCATATAAAATTTTACTTGGTATTTCCCTTTTTTCTTTTTTTCCAATTTTTTTTATAGTATATGTCGTTTTATTGAACAATTTTTCACTTTGACGAACTTCTTTGTGCTCTTGATTTCTCGGTAAAAACCGTTAGCTGGCTTTTTCCTTTACATGGTTTATAAAAAAAAGTACCTTGTGTGAAAAATAATAAATTGCAACACTTCGAATGGAAAAGTGTGAAAAATTACAGTTCGATCCTGTTAGTGTGAGAAGGAATTAAAAGGTAATGCGGACACCGTGCAAGCTAAACATGTAGGCGTATAGAAATAAACCAGTACACATTTGCCAGCTTATGGCTCCTTGGCGACTTCTCGACGAGGGACGGTTTTATTTTTATAAGAAATAGAAGCAAGAAGTTGTATTGAAACCAAAGTCAGTTTTATTTTTATAAGAAATATAAGCAAAAAGTTGTATTGAAACCAAAATCAGTCCGCTGACATGTACTGTCAACAATTACAACGGTTACAGTCCGCACTCATAGAAAAGAGACCAGCGTTAGTAAACAGAAAAGGTGTGATAACACCCACGCAACAAGATAATGCCCATCCTCATGCAGCGAAGATGACTCAAGAGAAAATTGAACAGTTAGGCTGGGAACTTCTACCGCACCCTCCAAACTCTCCAGAAGTAGCACCGTCGAACTACCATCTGTTCAACTCACTGGAGCATTCGTTACGAAATAAAAATTTTAATTTCTTATCCGATGTCCAAACGCACCTTGACTTATAACTTTCGCAGGAACGATGGCAACAAGTCATCGCAAACGATGGTGATTACATAAACGATTAAAAAATAAAAATTTCATTTCAAAAAAACATTTTGTGTATGAATGCAAAATAATTGATTGATTGATGATTGATACTTACGGGTCCCCCTAATATATAGAGCAATGGTACAAACCAAAAATTGTAACAGGGATCGGTTAAACCGTTAACGGAATCCTGTTAAATAAAGTCCCGGAAGGATATATGTCGAAATATATTAAAAATATAACTTTTTCAGAACTTTTTGAAAAAATATCACAAGCAAAACAGGTCTTTATGTTAATTGTGAAAAATTTGATACGAAAAAATTGTTACCCTACGTCAAAATTAAATTGAAAAAGCGAATGTTTGCTTAACTGCTGCGGCCAAACGAAGAGCTGCGAAAAAATAAACCTAGTGTCAAACCTTGATTAATAACCTTTCCAACGGTTTGCAGGTTATATTCAGTTTTGCTCGAAAAAGTTACTATGAAGGCAATGTTTGGAAGGTCACTGTGGGAAAGCAAAGTAATTTCATACCATTTCTAAAATTTTTTTTAACATGTAAATTAAAGCAAAGGAAACTTAGTAGAGAGCACCTGTGAAAGATCTGTTACGCGCGATGATTAATTGTTGCTAATTAAAGTGTTTTTGAAAATAAAGAGGTCATATTAAATTACAGAAACTGGCAGCGAGAATAGGATGGACTTTATGATGTTAATGTTAACAGAATCAAAAGTTGATGTAACATCCAGAAACCAGACAATAAAATCAGGTCCTTGATAAAGCGTAAGTTGATTGCAGACCGTAAAGTAAGAATGTTGTCCAGGGCGGATCGGGAACATCTAGATTCTAGGCGCGAGTATAACATCTTTTTGAAGGTTTTCCTAAGGGTAGAAAGCAAAACAATGCGTAAGAGTTAAGGTTAAAAGGCAGGTTTTTTTTTTAAAGCGACAGCTTGCAAGTCATACCAAGAAGAAGAATACACCGGTGCGACCGGTGTATAGTATATTGTAAAATATCTTGAGTAGAATGAGGCCATTTTCAATATTCAAGGCCCTGAAGCGAATACCATCTAAGCCTGAAAATATGATTTTAAAGAGACATATCGCTTTATTAAGTAAGAAAAGAATACATCGTTTAAAAAGGATATTATCACATTCTTCATCGTGCGATACAGCGGACATTACAAGATCAGAAAGTCACAGAACTCACTGAAGAATTGCGTCGGTATAGAACAAAGGGAGGAAGTAATTCCTCTAAAAATTCTGACATTGGGCCAAGGATAAGGAATTTACATTTTACTGCTGACATTTTCACAAAATTTTCTTCAACCCTGACGATTATCTAAAGCTTTGAAATAACTTGTAGAATAAGATCTTTTAGATTTGTTTACAACGAATCTGAATTCGGCAACGGTACATGCGGTACTCCACCAGGGATTGGGAGGGTGTGATTTTTGTGAAGTCTATTCGCTCAAGGTAAGGTCTTATAGAAATTATCAAAAAAAAAAAAAACACCATTAAGTTGGATAGTGTTTGATATATTGCGAACAAATTTGACACATTTTGAAATTCGGGTATTTGGAAAGCTACGAACGATGGGGTGCAAGTGAAGACCAATTTCAATTGGCCAATGAAATTTACTTAGAGTATCGTTAAGAGTTTTCCAGGCACTTAGAGAACTATTAGTAGGTGTACAGATCGACAGGTGTACACAGGAAGAACCAAAATCCGTAGCGTCACCATTGCTGTCGAAAATATTTGAATTTGTCTGTCTCTCAAATTGGAAAATCGTCTAACCTAGCAAACATTGAGAGCATTAAGGTCCCCATATATTAACGCGGACGCATCCGACGTGCGCGAACCATTACAATTAGATGGAATATAACAATTTATGATTGAAAGATCAGGATAGGATGTATAAATGGTGCAGTAAAGGAGAATGAAAGCTTGTTTGATAAAAGGATCGCTACACCACCGCCATGAGAGGTGTAGGAGTTACGATCTCATCTAACAGTGTCAAAATTTGGAATTGACAAGGACTCATAAAACTTAAGGAAAGTTTCGGAAAGATACGCCGCGGCGATATTGTCACAATAAAAATATTGTTCGTGCTGTTTGAATTTATTAGGCACAATGGTGCAGTTGCGTTGGGCTATTTTCATTATTGACAAGAAGCGAATTGGTAAGCGAACTAGAGGGGAGTTGCTGTCTACTTCTGTAAATGAAAATCAGAGTTCCCGCTTTTTACTTCGTCTTCTTCTACTGTGAGTCAGCAAATCAACAATAGATGACTAGCTGATTTGAGTGAAAAACGTCCAATGTGAACAGCAGTCTGTTTGTTTGAACCTTAATAAAGTTTTCAAATGATTTGGTCGTAAATGTATACGTACTTAAAATGACATCTAGTGTGGTTAAACATCAACCTGGTCCTAAGGTAAATAATGTTCCATCTGAAGTTGCAATAGGTAAACTAACGAAACGAAAAAATAAGCTAGCTTTCAGAAACTCCCTGTACTAACATAAAAATTCGAAATATTTTGCGCTCGCCTCCTTTGATAGCTATAAAAAAGAGCGAATTTTGCAGCTATTGTGCATGCATAATATAATAAAAGAGAGTTCATAAAGTGGTTGATGATGGCATACGTACATCTAAATCAACCGAAAAACGAGAGAAATTTTTCATACCCACCCCATTCCAGTCCTTTTACTCTTTTGCTTTCTTTCATAGCGTTTGCTCCCATTTCGGGTCATGAAATAAGGCATGATAATTTTTTGCGCAAATATTACTTGCGAAATATTTCATCTAATATATGTTATGTTTTTAAGTCTTATTGTAAAGAATATTCTTGTATCTTATAATATGTATCGTTTTCGGTTTCTGCCAGTCGCCACGCTTTAATAGTAAAGCCTATTTGTAAGGAATAAGTAAGGTTTATTCCATTAAAAATATGAATGCTCATCAGAAAACATCGTCTATAAAGATTATTAGCATATAAAGCTTAACGTGACTAAGAATAATAAATTGAAATGTTTAGCGAAACGATTGGGTTTCATTCATTATTTTATTGAATGCCTTCTTCTTCTCTTAAAAAAAATTTAGAATTTTATTTGAAAATTTTTATAAAAGCAGAAAAGCAGAAAAGCTACAGAATGCTTGCTTGTCTTATGCGCATGGCTCACGAATTGTCAAAATAAAGTTGATCATATGCATTTGAATTAAGTTGAACATGTTGCTTGCGCTGCATTGTGCGTTAACGGGAGTTTTTGGCAAACGTTAAAACATTTTGGGTAGTTATTTTTGACAATCAATGCACACTGACGTGTTTCCATATAACAAAATAAAATCATATCGTTTTATATGCTTAGAAAAACAAACGGGTGGAAGCAAAAATGAAATACAACTTAAAGTTAAACTACACGAAATAAATTGCAAAAAAGAAAAGCTATTATATTTGGTTTTCATAAATGAATTCTATATTTTGTTTCTAAATGATTGCTACACTTTATTTTTGCTTTACCGTAAAGTAAAATTTCATTTTTGCATTACATTTATATATCATAAATTTTTTATTTAAATAAATCTCATTATCATTAAATTGGGCTTTGGTTTCAATAATTTTCAAAATATTGTAAAGATGAAAGCCACCGCTGATGGCGTTATTTTCCGATAATGTTGCGACCCGTCAAGGATTTCCACAAAATTACGTAGAGCAACAGTGAATTTTGCCACTACTGCAGCGTTCTTGGGATTCATGTGGATGGGGCTTAACAGTATCCCGCGACGAGACGCCAATATACTACGTGCATTTTCGATTGTGCTTCTTCTCCGGGATAACCTTTTATTGAAAGATTTCTCGTCTTTTGCTAATAATATCCCAGCGTAAGGCCTCATTAGATAGTCCCATGTCGTGTTAAGAACAATCTATGCTTTTCAGACATGGATAGTATATACGAAGATTTTGTTAACAACTCCATCAAATTTAGAGGAAGGTCAAATTCATGCGAACTTTAAGTTGCTCTCCGTCTATACAATACATATGGTCGAAGCCGTCCAGAAATAACCTATTGACCTCCCGGTTTTTATATAAAAATATTATCCAGCACTACTTGTTGTATTTTCGTTGACGAGGATCACGCGCCCACATCGTTGCTATTATCATAATCCAAATAATTAAACCGTCATTAAATGTTTCCTAATAAATCTACTAAGGATTCCTAATTAATAATTGATATCGTCTCCTAGTTGCAAAACATTTTTTCTTCGTGTTTTGCTTCAAGAGGACCATATTTCAAAAAAATGTTTAACTTTATTAATTTTATGTCATAAACGTTTACGTAAACAAGCACTAACAAAGTGATTTTGCTTTAATAACACAGGCAAGTTGTATGTTCAACTAATTTTGCGTTGCGTTTCGCGTAGATTTCAATAACGCACGACGCACGGATTATGTTGGGCGATTAAGTTATCCTGGCCTTCCTGGCCACAGCTGTTATGTGTTGAATTTTTATAAACAGCCAATATTTCAATTAATAAAGTTCATCTTTGGCTTAGTCCACTTTAACCCAACATCCAAAAAGAAAAAAAAAAGTAATAAAAATAACGGTCTTAAAGAAAAGACCGCTAAACATGCTAAGCCTCCGACGTCAAATGCAGTACGTAGCGATTAGAAAAAGATGTTTTCATACCAGCAATAAAAAATGTGGTTACATCGTTCTGTAAGTGATTTGTGCTGTTTACCTACAATGCGAAACCACACATAAAGATGAATCCATTTTGGATTTCAGTGTTCCGGAAATAGGTGAAGAAGGTTTAACGGGCGATATTACCATCAAACCGGACGGCTTGCCAGATTTCAACGACATCACCATTGAGAACTGTTTAGGGGCCATTGGCCGTCAAGCAGGGGCAGTTGAAAAGAGTGTTAAACAAATAGAAAGCAACATTTTAGCACTACCGACAAACAAATCAATAGACACGGTTGAGTTATTTCGTAAATTAGACGAAGCAACTGGTCCTTTAGATACCACTTGGGGTATAGCCAAAGCCTTGTATTTAGGAAATAGTACGCTTATACCAACTAAAACATATATGAACATACACGATCGTGCTCGAAAGGCCAGAGCTTCCAAATTTTGCAGCAAATCAATATATGATGCTTTACAAAAAGAAAAAAAATCGATTGTCGATACCTTTGACGAGAGACTGCTGCGGAAGTATTTATTAGAAGGCGGATTGAATGGTTTGGGCTTAAAAGAGGACGCTCGTGCAGATTTGAAGGAGGTTTTACTACGTCTGGGAAGGGAGCGCGCAAATTTTAAAAACAAAGTTAACATATCTATGCACAGCTTTGCGCACTTAGTTAAAGATTACCAATTGGTTCGCGATTTTCCGTCTACACTTTTGGAAGCGACAATAATTGATAACACCAACACAATTAATCAAGGTCCTTGGAAGTTTACATTGCAGCCGCAAGTTGTAGATGGTTTTTTAAAACATTGCCCGGATCGAGTACACCGTTGGAATATCTGGCAAGCTAATGTACGCAAAGCTTCCACTCATATGGACAAGAGTTTAGAAAATAGCACACACATAGAAAAGATAAGATCATTGCGAAAACGACAGGCCAATATTTTAGGCTACCCAAATTACGCTACCATGTCTATGCAGACGAAAATGGCCAGCAACATATCTAACTTAAAGCAATTATTTTCCAAACTGCTAAAATTCGCAGGGCCGGCTCAATCGATAGAAATCGAACAACTACAGAATTTCGCCACTGCTAGTGGCTTTGAACACAGGTTAGACGTCTACGATGTTAGTTATTGGCAGCGCAAGTATCTTCTATCGAAGTACAAACTTGACGAGCAGACCCTTCGAATATATTTCCCATTGCCGAAAATACTCTCTGGGCTGTTTTCCTTCAGTGAAAGTTTGTTTGGCATTAAAATTGTGGAACGTACAGATGCACAGGTGTGGCAACCTCTTGTAAAATACTATGATGTTTACGACAACGACCGTGGAATAAAATCAGTTGGTGGCTTTTATATTGATTGCTACTCCAAAGAAAATAAATTTGGCAAAAATAATGGATGGATGGTCAGCATCCGTAATCGTAATGAGTCCGCCAAATTGTCACCACTTTGTGCCCTGATATTTAATTTTACCCCGCCGTCAGAGAATGGTCCTTGTTTGCTAAGTATGGATGACTTGCGCATGATTTTCAAAACTTTCGGTTCGGCATTACAGCACATCTTGACGGAAGCTCCGTTTACGGATTTAGCCGGCCTGTCAAATATTGAATGGGACGCATCTCAAGTTGCAGGATATGTCCTCAGTAATTTCCTCGATAATCCGTTTATTTTGAAAACGATATCAGATACCCAAAATTGCGGTCCTCTTCCAGATGACTTAGCCCATAAAACAAAACTATTTAAAACCCACTTAGCTGGTTACAATTTGTGTGAAGAATTATATATTGCCGATTTGGATATAGAACTTCATCAATGTGATAATTTTTGGTTGGATGTAGTTCGTAAACTGTGGCCTGTGTATAAATGTATGCCTTTGGACAAAAAGGATTCACATCCTTGCTCGTTTACTGAAATTTTCTCGGGTGATTGGGGTGCAGCCCAATTTAGTCACTTGTATTCCAAAGTAATTGCGGCAGACATTATGGAAGCCTTTGAAGATAATAATGAGAATATGAATTCAGTGGGTGAACGATTTAAAAAAACATTTCTATCGCTAGGGGGAGCCGTTCCTGCTGCTGAAGTGTTTCGCCGTTTCCGAGGTCGAGATCCGTCTGTCGAAGCTTTGTTAAAATCATTGAATATTTGGCGAGATTCGCGAACCCCTGACAGCTTATAATTTGATTTTGTATTCCACAAAATGTGAAATTGTTTAAAGTATACATTTTTTAATAAAGAAATTTGTAACGTCGAGGAAATCAAGAAAGACGCTAACCAATTATTAAAGAAATAGTGTTAGAAGCAATTCCTTCATTTTCATTATTATAGAGGCAAATAATACGACATTTACAGCGATTTTTCACTCTATTTTTGCGTGTGGATCAATACACCATTACGAAACTTGATTTCACGTTGAAGTTCCCCCTTTTTTAGTGGAATTCAGATTAATAATTGCTTTAACCTTGAAGTATATGTACCCTTCAAATCTTCAGCATGTGTCGGTCTACTTATATTTGGCCTGGTTTCCACTGAACACGTGTACACATGTACGTGAACACGCGTTGCATAGGTTTAAAAACTATGATACAAAAAGTTGTAAATAGTTCTAAAACAATTTCAAAATATTAATATCTATTTAAAAGGACGATAGTCCTTTATTAATTCGAACACTGCCATTTATACACTTCGCTGCTAGAGCAATCAACTTTTAGAGTTCTGAATAAGATGAATTCACAAATAATTTTTAATTGTTTGTATTTTATTATTGTTTATTAACCATCAAAAATAAATTTTTGCCAAAATTAATTAAATAATACTAAGCGATTAATGACAATTACAACTAAAACAATTCATTGTAATAAAAGTTACAATAATAGCATACAAAAGCGTATGTTTTGTGAATATATGCTGTTTGCCACTTATGTCAATTAACGCTGCACATCGTCAATTTGCACCGTTACGACACTATTAAAGAACGTGGCGAATATTTTTTTATGGGATATCAACAAAACATTCACTACTATTTCCGCCTTAATAATAAGAGCGGAAATAACATAGGCATCAAGCTACACCGTTCCAAGAGCCTATCATTCCAAATAAAGGTTTCATATTACCTGCAAACAATTTGCTCGCAATAAATGCTGGTGTCAAACCGCTCCTTATACTTGAAACTTTTTTGTACTTAGAATATTTTTCGATTTTACAGATTATTATTACGGCCTATCGATTTCAAATTGCATTAATAAGAACAAATGCAAACAATCCTGTTAAAAATGGTATTGAACCACTTTCAAATTAAGCTTACTTTGAGGACTTTTGATATATTTCAAATCTTAACCGAATCTGTGTACATACATACACAAACATACATATGTATATATATACATATTAATTTAAAACCTCAAGATTTAGACTACAGTTTCGTAACATAATTAGTAAATTTCTTCAGATTAGATCAATTTAAAGTATCTTTGCGATCCGATATCCGATAATAGTGTTTTACACTTTAAGACATTTGAAAGAATAGAGTAGAATTTTTTATAATACCTTTGAAACTTGACTATTCCGTTTTTTTCTCTTCTAATATAAAATGTATCAAAATTCATCAGATTTCAATACGCAAGATTAATGTAGAAAGTGGGAAGATGTAAGTTTCTTCAGTTCAAAAAAATGGAATTGTCTTTCCCATTTCGCGGATGGGAAGCATCTAAAAATTATATTATTTTCTTGTACATTAAAAATAATAAACCATAATAACTTTCACGAGCTAATAAAAAATAAAGAAATAAACAAAACCAATAAGAGAGCAAAATACAAAAACGAGAGCAAAAGAGTTAAACTAGCTCAAAATTTTAATCAATCATTGTCTTTTGAACAGGTTTGCATTGTGAAAAGCTATTTTACACTTTGAGTTTTTAGAGTTAGAAAGCATATGATACTTTATGCAGTTTATAATTATTCGTTTATATGTTGCATTTTCAATTGCAGTAATACCACAAAGATATTTCGTATAGAATTTTTGGAAAAGTGCTTCATATTAGTTTGGTTCTGTATATTATGAAAATAATGCTTCAGTGAGTAAAAATTCATTTTCGCAATCAGGTAATTCAAATACGTACATATATTTTCATACGCATTTATGCTGTTGTATTTTAAATACAGTCTAAAAAGTATAGCTCTTGAAACGATATAGTTTATTTTTGGGTTTTATTAGTGGCGTTTTCTTTGTTTATGGTTGCTTATATGAGTTGATACTTTCTTCAAGATGCGTAGTTATTCGATTAGGCAGATTTATATTTTATTCAATTATTTTCATAAGTAATAATTTTAGTGTTTTTTATACATAAATGACTTTGTTTCTTACACATGTGGTATTAAGAAAATTCATATTATTTGTAAGATTTCCTTTGCAGAGTTAATCATTAATTCTATTCATTCTGATGATAAACGAGTCTGAAGTGAAAATTCATTTGGGTGCATATTTATTTAATTTAATCTAAAGTTATCCTTCCATGGCTGCTGTTGTTGTTGTTTGTCATTGTTGTAGTTAGAATCTGGGGATAACGATTGAAATAACTATAACATCCTTAATCCCATTTTTTTAATGCATATTATTTATTTTTGTTTCTTAATTATAAACTACAAGATCTGCAACTATTATGTGTTTTTTGTCTTTCTGTAATAAATTTTTCTCTTTTTTTATTGTGTTCCACTTTTGGTTTGAAAATAAGCTTGTAATAGTTGCACCGAAAAACAATGACAATATGTTTAAAATATATCTGGGCATTTGGACCAATCTTGCCTTTTCTTATGCTCCCAATAGTTGCCTGTATGAATATGAACAATGTTGTCCGTACCTTCTTCTCTCTGTTGGGAAAACCACACTGGTTGATAAGGTGGAAAAGGGTCCCCTCTGCTGGCCGCAGCTTCAGCTTCTTCCTCTCGCTGTTTTCTTTTCTCACGTTGTTTCTCTTCTAAGCGCAGCTTTTCATGATTACTCTCGTCCCAATTACCTACTTCCATTAAACGTTGATCAGGCCTATGTCTGGAATCGGTTGGTGCCACACCCTCTTCCATCTCGTTGAGTTGAGCAGCCAACACTGAGAAGTTGTAATATTTTTCGCTGTCTGACGGAGGCATACGCCTTTCCCATATAGTCTTATATAGCCCTGTCTCGTATTCTGGACTGTCCGGAGGTCCGGAAGTCGAACGAACCTTAGCTATTTCAATTTGGCTGTCCCAGGTCCCACGAATTACCCATTTCACTTTATTGTTACGATCTATGACCACCCCTTTAACACGTCTTTGTGTTTCACGTGAAAAATATGAATATGGTATATACTTCAGAACGCATTTGATGCCAGAGGACGAATTTAAACCCACTATTTCTGTATCACCATGCTGATCTACCCATAATTTACCAACTATTATATTATTTACAGTAGTGGTTACTTTATGCCACGTATATTTGTGATTTGTCTTCGGAAATAGTACATAAGCTGCACCGAGCGGTATGATCTGCGTTATTTTTGTGAAGCAAAGAAGATGAAGAAAAAAGCTAAGATTAATTATTATAAAAATGTATGCAAGACTACGTAATATATGCAGAAATATAAATTAAAAATATTCCTTCGAAATTAAATCCGTATTTCTTGATATTCTGTTTAGCAAATACAGCCTTTTTTACTTATTTTGGAAGGTATAAGGTAAGAATAAGTTTCCATCCAAATTGTCACAAAATATAACCATCTATTTGCTAGGTACACATGAATGCAAATTGAACTTAACTAAGTTAGTAAACTCGATTCAACAAACAAAAGGATTGTCACCAGTTCAAAAATTTGTTGCCTTCACTTCAAAAAGGATGACAACTATATTTTTGCCCTGAAGCAAAATTAGTTTTTCTAATTTCCGTACTTTAACCAGCATAACAATTTTTGCAATATGCATATCTTTTTGAAAGAATACTACACTGGTATTATGTTACGTAAGCGTTTGTAGTAGTATTGGGCTACCACATTCTTTAAGCAAAAATGCGTATTTACCAATAAATATTGGCATCGCATCGAATAAACATTATCGAACCGTCAAACATGAGCTCGTAAACATCAGTTCACCAGTGAAATCTATTCGATAGTTTTAATGTTCATTTTACAAACACCACAAATTGGCGATCCAACGGAACCTTGGACTATGTCGGTTTGGACTTGGACTTTTATATACAACTTTTGAACTATTTGAAGCATTTGTAAATGTACGAAATATATACCTGCAAATATTTGCCTCGGAATTTACTAGTCATGGTGAATTCTTGCCAGCATACCCAGTTACGTCCCTCGCAGCAAGTAGCTGCCATAGGAGGGTGGTGAGAAACTTGCTCCGCTATACATCTCCAGCCAAGGTCATCGGTGCGATCACATTCAAAGGTTTCTCCTAAGAGAGGATTGAACGGTTTTCCAGTTCGAGTAGTGGTGGTGGAATATGCAGAAATCGAAAAAGCCGCGACATAAGCGAGTTGTTCGCACTCGTCGATGCATTCAGCAGCTTGATCAAGCAATTCGGCGTATTCATAGTCTTCTGTAAGACGTTGCAACATTGAGAGGGGCTCATTAAAATTCACCGGCATTGGGATTTTTGATAGTTCTTTGCCAATGCAATTTTTCATAATCGACCACAGATTAAGAGGATAATTCGGTTTATCAGGCACTCTAGTACGCCTCTTGCGAATCGCCTGTCTAGAATTGGATGCCCCACTTACTTCTCCACCGTCAGGTCTCCGCGGGTCACCTGTTCCGCCAGCACCAGCACCACTGTTTAGCGATATTTCTGAATTCTGAGAAGCTCTGAAGTTTCCGGCCGCACCCGAATTATTATCTGCTGAATTATCTTCATTATCTGCAGCTTTTCCGTGTCCTGATCCTTTGGGGGAGTTTGGATCCGGAGAATCCATGCATCTTTTATCATCAAGCGCGTAAGATTGTCGTATCTTATGCGCATTATCATCTATTTCTGAAGAAAAACTGCTGGTACTGCTACTACTAGTCTGTGTCTGCTTTTGTTTTGTATCGCTCATTTTAAGAATAAATGCACCGTCGTCGTGATCATCGGCAGGACGTTGGTAAATCACTTTGTCGTCTTCTGCATCGAAAAATTCTATTTCATCATCTGACACTACGGTGCTACAATCAATTTCCAAAACTTGTTGCGTATTCATCGCCAATTTATTTTGTTGCACCCTATGTGCCGCCTGTTCTAATTGTGTGTGCTGCTTAGCTAATTGCTCTACGATTTCTTCAAGCCGCTCCCTATTTTCTCGCTCATGTTGAAGTGCTTTAGACCACTTATGACCTTGAGATTCAGCTGATCGTAAGTAGTCGTTGCATGCGTTAATCATCGCATTCGAAGTAATTCGAAAGAGAGTAGCTCGTTCGTTTACAATTTTTATGCGACCAACAATAGTGTCCTCGTCAGCAGACATTATATTCATTGATTTTAACTCAGCAAGTGCACCCTGAAGAGCGACACCATGCTTCGTAATTAAATCATAACAGGTGCGTAAGCTTTCTAGGCGTTCGGTTAAATCCCGGACAACAGCGGTTATTTCCTGGCTAGGAACAACATGGAGGGTTTCTTTCTCTTCTTCCTCTTCACTTTCCATAGCTCGAATAGCTTTCACTTTGGCCAACTCCAGCGCGGTAACCCATGATTGTCGTTCTACTTCATTCGCAGTCTTAATGTGAAATGTTTGCGTTCCGCCGTTAGAGACAACAAAAGTGCATGAATCAACAGTATGAATAAGTGCACCGTGCAGAGAAATGGTGCCTCGACAAGTATGATTCATTTCGGCTTGATTGCGATAATAACTGAGAACACCCTTTGATAATACAAACCACCTTTTTTGATAACCCTTCAAATAATTCGTCCACTTTAGAAGCCAACCTTTCATCTCCGGGTCATTGTCGTTTTCTTCGGGTGCCACCACTTTTACTACGAGCACATCTGTCATTATCACACTACCTCACCACTTATACTTACAAACCGTCCGTCGTCTTTATCCCTCTTTTTCTCTTCGACACAATTTTTTTTTACGCTTGCAGACTTAAAATAGAGAATTTTTTGGTGCAAATTTATCACAAAAATTTAAGCAAAAGAAAGCGAAAAAAAAGGATAAAAAGATTAGAACATACAGTGTGGCCACGTATATCGTCTTCAGTTGCTAATCAGCAAATCAGAAAGAATCGTATTTTATATGTATATTTTATATTTTCCTGGCCACTTTTATTCATTACACTCTTCAACACTTTTGTTTTGATTACAAGATAAATGATTCCTTCAAATGCTTTACACAACTTTGCCAAAAACATCAATATAAAAGTTTTTCTACCCTATTTCTTTTTCTTGCAAAGCACATTGCAAAAAAAAATATTTTTATTCGTGATAACGCGAAAGCACAGTTTTGCGGCACTAAAATTTTGATAAATTAATCTTCTTATTGTTTTGTTTTGAATCATATGGAAAAACCAAACAATACATTTATTTCTCAGTACCTGAAAATGTAAACAACAGGTTTTTGATAATAAAATAAATTACTTTTCTGAATTTCTTAAAAAAATTGCCTATTCATATTCGACTTTTCTCCCTAACAACAACTCTCCCTAAAAGTAAAAAAGAACCCCAAATAATAGATGATCATTGAAAGAAAAAAGATACCAATTTCTATAGTCTTGCCGTATATAAAAGTTTATTTTGTCGACTTATTGATTCCCATCACAGTATTACCTGGTGTTGTCAATATAAAATTAACAGCAGGGTAATCGCATCATGATGTTTAACTTTCGTTCGCTACCAAGCCGACAGTTGATAAACGCTTCGTTGCGATCATTTAAGACTTTCGTGTCATTTCCGCTAGTATCATTAACATACAAATGAAAAAACAGAAAAAAGAAACAAATGTTTGTTTATATTTAATTGCGGTTGTAAAAATTCAAAACGTAACAGCTGGTTCCTCTCTTTAATAAATTAACAAACTAACCAACCGTTAATGAAGTAGCTACTCGCTTTTAGTCGGCCAGGTGCCTAAGTCAGGAGCTATTAAAGAGTTTCGGAAATTTGCCGAGGAGGAAGTAAGAACTTCCTAGTGAAAGAATCAGAATCACTTGTATAAACAAATCTGCATTTTTTAAATTGACTACGCTGGCAATTGTATTATTTCTTTAAATAATATTTATCCCTTTTCGTGGTCGCATGCGTTTAACGCGACGCTGCAATGGTGATAAAAATTCTTCTAACAAATTATGTATTTTGATTATGTACATTCCGATTGTCATATTTAAAAGCTTACAAAATGAAAATCCATATATTGTCGCTCAATCAGAAGAATTTTTAAACTTTCCTTAAGCCTCTATTATGTTAGTTACCTCGTAATTACCTCGCGATTTACAGCTATTTCCTTTTATAAATGCAACTCTGAACAACAAATACTAAAGCAAAACGTGTATTCTTTAATTTTCGCATAATTTGACAAGTTCGAGATAATGTATTTACCAATTGAACCACTTAGTTAAGGTAAGAAGCGAAAAGACAGACCAAATAGTGCTGAATGCTATCACATACGTGATCCCAAACCAGCCGAAAGACGAAAACGTAGGCGAACTTTTGCATTAAATTAAATTTTTATAAGTAAATCGATTCCTTGTTTCAATTTCTTTTTTATTCTACACTTTCCCAATCAACACTCGGAACAACACGACATATTTTAGCAAACAGCAAAAGACACTTTTTTTTCTGCCGTGTCTTTTCTGTGTTAGGGAAAAAAGGGTGGAAAAAATAATACCTCGCTTATTTCAATTTGAAGGAAATAAAGTAAAATGAAAACTAATAATAATTGATGTAATTCTTTACCGATTTCTTTTCGAAGTGAAAAATTATACTTGTATGTTAAATTAGAATTTTGTACACTCCTTTTTAAAAAAAAATATATTATCGAGCTTTCTTTTTTGTTACTTTTGATTTTTGGTAAACGTTCTCCGGGATAGCATCCATAACAGCTAATACAATATCAACCTGTCTGCCTGTGGAGACAGGGTATGATCAGATTATTGCTAATGTAAATGATGTTGACGATTATTATATGAATAATATTGATAAGAACAAGAAATTGAGGATAGCTGGACATGGTGCTGCTGGTCCAACTTTACTTGATAACCACAAGACTTCTGACTTGGCTGCCAAAGGCATTTCAAATTTTGAAACTGATTTATATGACTACACTACGCAGTATAATTTTTTTGTGTTTGCTGAAACCTGTGAAAATGCTGACAGGAAACGCATGAAACTTTTTTTATGAATGTCTTAAGTTTTAAGATTGATTAAAAAAACACTTAGTGAGGCTAAAACCACATTATTGTCCAGCTCTGCTCTCCGTGCTAATAATTTCATTAGAAATAATGATTTTAAAAAGAAAAATCTTAAAGCTTACATTTCAAGATCTATTACAGAAGGATTTGATATTATCCGCAATATCGCTAATGAGTACGATGTAAATGAAATTATTAAAAATGCCGTGTCCGATATACCCATTAGGTCTGACATTCGCAGGAGAAATCGTTACAACAAGGATGAATTTATTCCAACTAGTATAAAAATTAGTTTCCAAGAAAAACCATCTATAAGTTGATTAAGTTAAATTTTTGTAAACTCTCGGTTGACTACTTTGTTCCCGCAAGAAGGGAATCTTTTAATTCCAAGTCTTTTCCCAGTTCACCCCCAAACTAATAAGATCCCAAAGGTCTGTAATAGACACTGTAGGATATTAAAAAAAAATAAATAAATAAAATTAAATAAAAGAAAAGGGTTTTATTTGTCAAAAAAAAAAAAAAAAAAAAAAAGGTTTAAAAGGAGAAAAAAGTTTTTTTTGAGGGGAGTTGGATTTTTGACTTGGAATGAATCGTTACGTTTGAACATAAAATAATAAAAAAAAAAAAACAGTTTTTTTTTTCGGGGCACGAAATTTGAGAATTATTGGGAGAAAAACAAAAATAAATTCCGAACAGGAAGAAGTTTCCTTATTTACGTCCATTTTAAATATTACGCGGAATCATGATATAAATTCCTGAGAAAGTGTGCAAATGTGACACCTTAATTTGAATCTGATGATTGCAATTCAATCTTCAACGCGAACCGATTTTAAAGGCAAAACCAAAAACCAGAATAACAAAAGGTGTGCGTGACTGAGAGAAAAGGATTTTAACGAAGAATAATTGTGGAAATTGTGCATTGTGCGAACGTAAACGACATAGTGCTAGATTCAACGATCGCTAGGCTGCGGCCATAAAAGTTGAAAGAAGAATGTGCGGTTTATTAACGCAAAAATATGTTTTAAGAATAGAAAAATTGGATAAATGCAATTCTTTGTACATTATTTGCATTTCTTTGTACATTATTAAGAATGGAGTCATATATAGAGGAGCTACAAACAAAATTAGCAAGCTGTTGTACAAAAAAGGTGAAAAATACGAAAAGATCATTAATGCGTTAAAAAAAAAAATAACACTTCTCTCCACACCATGCAACATTACTTGGATTTGCGCGTGGTAAACCTAAGATGTCGAATCAATAAATGACATATTTTTTTTTTTTGTTTTGTGTTATTTTTCCTTAAAATTAATCAAATTTTTCTTTAAAACTTATAAATTGTTAAAAATTCTTGTAGCTGCGGCGATGCGCATCGGCGTGGTTGAAAGAACTGGTAAGTTTTTTTTATATACATTGTTTAATTAGCTATTTTCAAATAAAAATAAATTTTATGGATTGTGATTTATTACTCCATTTTTAAAAAAAAAAAAAAAAAAATTAAAGACAAACAAAAAACATAACTGACCTTAAACTGCATAAATTAGATTATAATTCAGATTAATTTTATGTAACATATATATCTTGTTATTTCTTTTTTTGGATAAAATAAAGAACATGTTTTATTATTAAAAAATTAATATACTGGTAAGGCTTCCTGAGGGGTGAGGGAAAAGCAGTTTTGGTTGGGCTTGAGATTGTTTTTTTTGAAAAAATGGAAAAATTCAAAATATACAGTAAGCATGTTATTTTAAAATAATGAGACAGGTGTAGTGAAACAATTAAACTATCGCGAAACCTAATTTAATTATTTATCCAACCCATCCGACGAGCCAAGCCGGAAAACATGCGTTAGGTTCGCGAATCATCAATTTACATCCTTGCATGACTTATTTTAAATAAAACGTTACATACTTATTATTTTTGGCGCCCAACGTGGGGCCCACAAATTGATTACACTCAATATACCATCTGTTGTACATAGTGGGTCCCGAAACATTCTGGCTATAATTGGTTCTATGTCTTTTTGTCAAATTACTCGAAACCATTATTGAACTATGAATAAGTAAGCTGTAATAGCTTATTTTACATTAATGGTCATTTTTGATAAGCAAATTCAGGAAAGGAATTTACTCTTACAAAGAGTTGCTTGTAGAAACCACCTGAATTGGCTTATCTTGAAAATCTGTTTGTGTTGTATAGTTCGGAATACTACCCAAGTTGAGAAATTCAGATTAACTTATTCATTCTGCACTCATTGGGTCAGTGTTCCGAAATTTGGTGATTTCTGTTGGAATCTTAGATTGATTTCTGATCCATGCCACAGAGATAGAATGTAGATGTCTACCATGTATTGTTTTGAACTCGCCCTTTTGTTACTGTTGGAAGTCAAACCAGTGTTAGCGTTTCACGTAAAATTTAATTGACGATTTCTGTTATTGTTCAGTTGTGTTTTTCTTTTCTTATGATTTTTATTCTTAGTTGTGAAATTTTAAAAAAAAAAAAAAAAAGTGTCAGTTAATTACATCGAACAATCCGGTATAATTCCTTCTCCATAACGTCAGAACAAACAATAAATGTTGGGATTACAGATGATGAAGAAAATAGAATTAATAGGTTAGTTACAGCTGCGGTGACTACACAGCAAACACGGTTGCTTAGCGAGCTTACGCAGCAAATGACTACCTTGATTCAGTCTAGCATCTAAACGACATTCAGAAATTTTAACGCGCAGGATCTTTCGGTATCTACTCCTACTTTTGAAACAAGTCATAATAATACTCATTTACCACCTGCACAAGTAAATGTGCAAACTGTAGACCAATTATTTCGAATAAATAGTTTAAATACTAATGTATTAGACTCAAATCAGGGATATACCATTCAACCAACGAATACCGCAAATTATGCTTCGGACAAAATAGGCCAAATAATTTATAATTGGAAAATACGATTTTCAGGCGGATTGTCGTGTTTATCAGTCGAAGCATTTTTATATAGAGTTGAGGCTTTAACGAGGCAGATGTTAGGGGGAGACTTTAATCTATTGTGCAGACATGCCAGCCTACTTTTTGATAGTAAGGCAGAGGATTGGTTTTGGCGTTACCATCGATCAGTACCGGTAGTCAAATGGAGTGACCTGAGTGTTGCATTGAAGGCTCAATATAAAGACACGCGTACCGACATGGATTATCGTGAATTAATCCATGATAGGAAGCAGAAATTGGGAGAGAATCCATGAATTATGATTCCATTCTG
>KK502621.1:26921-100444 GCA_000688735.1 Glossina austeni
AATTTTCCACGTTTTTGGAGTACCCGAAAGTATCGTGTCAGATAATGTGGTACAATTTAAGTCTAATAAATTGAAGGGATTGATTAGTAAATATAATATTATTCACACTTTTACGGCTGTGCATTCACCTCAGGCTAATGCATCAGAACGTGTTAACCGAACTGTCATTGCTGCAATTAGAGCTTATGTCAACGTGGACCAAAAAAATTGGGATGAGATGCTTAGTCAAGTGGCTTGTGCATTGCGATCAAGCGTTCACTCAGCGATTGGGATTGAGCCATATTATATCACATTTGGTCAACATATGATTACCAATGCAAAAAGCTATGTATCAGTCAAAAAAAAAAAAATTAAAGCGCCAAAAAATCGTTTTCTCGTTTTTTTTTCACGTGATAGTAAATGTTCGTCGATTCAGTTAAAAAAAGAAATACAAGGAAATCCGTTGCAAGTTGAGAAACATTGTGGAAAGATGTATTGGTATGTAAAGGTTAGTATTAAAGTATTTAGTATTGTGACGTGCAATATCTCAATTATCTAGAAATTTCTATATTATATTTCTATTTTTTGTATATCATATTTCTATTTTTTAGCTTCAGTGTCATCTAATGGAGATTACCCCAGCTGTAGCAAATTGCCAGAAAAAATCACGTGTTGTCATTAAATCCAAAATTAAACGTCAGAAATCAGCCAGAAGTATTATCTACTCCAAAAACGATGGGTAATAATTTAAATTTGATACAAACCGAGACTACGACACCCGAATTAGGGCAGTTGTTGACAACGCAATCGAAACAAGTACACCATGCAAGAAATTAAGAAAAAATTAAGAAAAAAGAAAACGAGGGTTATAAAGTACGTTCGGAAAGCAAAGATTCATTTAAAAAAATAGAAAATCTTAAATCAAAATATCCCTGGATTAATGAAGACAACGAATTTTTTGGCATGAAAAATACACGATATGATTATTCGAAAGAGAACCATGTAGAAGCAGGCCAGAAACCGGACGACCAAAAAGAGAAAAAATATAATCTAAGAGCTATGGTATGATTATGACTGAGTCCGAACTCAAGCTAAAACGTCAAATGAAGTATTTAGGACGCCATCGAGATTGGTACTTGCGCTCCCTAGGCAATTTTTTCAAATGGGTTCCCCACCCAATCATCTTACGCATGTGCTAATTGATGATGCCAGCCAGTGCACGGAAACCGAATGTGACTGTTGCTCAAGTCTCAAAAGAGCGTGGCCAGGTAATATCCCGCGTTGCGACCATATATCCTTTATGCCCCTCGAATTGGTAATTTAGCTTCGGAAATAGAAAAAATTCGAAAGGAGTCATGTCAGGCGAATAAAGTGCCTGTTCAATTACGTTGGTTGATTGTTTGGCTAAAAATAGGAAGAGCAAGTATACTTAAGCGGATTTTTGAGCAGTCAAGCAGACTTATGCGGATTTTTAAGCAATCAAGCAGACTTAAGCGCATTTTTAATCAAAAATATGAAGAGCAAATAGAAATAAGAGCAAAGAGCAAATATAAATAACAATCAAGTGGACTTTTGGGCAAAAATAGGAAGAGCAAATATAAATAAGAACGAAGAGCATATATAAGTTTGCAATACTTAAGAATAAGTACGAAGGGCGAATATAAATTTGACTACAGTTGAGAAAACATTAAAAAAAACATGTGTTAATAAATAAATAAACATAAAGTCGATAAACGTTTTCTTTTTATCGAACAATATTAGTTTTATTTTTATTTATTTAGAATTTGTTAAAAATAGGAGTGCATCAATATTGAATTGGAGACTCTTCTTGCAAAACTCAAATTCATAAGGCTTTATCTGTACTGCGGGAAGTTCTCAAAGATTCCAACAAGTTGGATTTGCAAATAGTACACACAGCTCAGTTGGCGGAGTCAGTGAGGATTAAAGTCGGAATCGTAGCAATAATCATGAAGATCATGGAATGGATTTTTGGATACCGCAAATATGCGTTCCACGTGCATTTGAAAAGTTCCAATATCCGCCTCTTTTCTCAAAGCAGCAAAATCAAATTCTCATTTTGCCGCCCAGAATACAATTATTTAATACCAACACAACAATGATGGAATAGACAAGTCTAGCGTAATTTGCAACACCATATCTGAATAACAATAGTCAGTAAGTTTTCGAGGTAGAAGGTAATAGGGCACCTAATTTGATTGGTATGATTCGATCAAACGTTGCGTCTGGTCGTATCAATTTGTTTATTTGTTTCTTCTTGAACTGGAAGAAATCACATAAAGATAATGAGATAACGATCAATGTCTGTGGACAATGATAAAGTTTTATTTTCAAAAGGTAGATTATAAATTACAATTATCATAAACTAATGTAGAATTGTTTCACTACATACTAAAATAAACAAGATATCATAAAATGATGCGCTTGCAATTTTGCGTTTGTTTACTCCAGAAATATGAACAGCTTGAAGTGTGTCACAAAAATGAACTATAAGCAAATTAATATAAATAACGACGACACTTCAAGGTCTGGATTATGTAGTCAGCGGTATTGTTGTCTATCGTCAATTATACGGAAACAGACAAACATAGAAACACAAAGCTACTTTAATAAGTGCATACACATGAATGTGTAAATGAAAGAATAAAATGAAATAAAGACAAACTTAAAACAAAACAGCAGTAATCACGTGAATTATATCATTTCAATAGCTATATTATATGATTTAATTTTGTATTATTATATTATTAGTATATAAATATTTGTACATAACTATTGTTACCCGAATTAGATAATTTAACTCCATTTAATTCAAAAGATTATACATTATCATTATATTGGGACGACCCAAAGTCGTCCCTCGTTTTGGGCTCACGGATTGTCCGTCTCTGGTGAGGGAAAGGGAGTGATAGATTAAGATAAAACAGGAATAGATTAAGATAGCAGTAGGGATAGACTAAGACAGCGATAGGGATAGACTAAGATAGAGATAACATAGGGTAGAATAGATTAAGGTAGAAAATAGGAAGAGAATAATATAGATTAAGATAGCAGTAGGGATAGACTAAGATAGCAATAGGGATAGGTCAAGCTTAGAGTAGAGTTAGTGGAAGTTGGGCTCTCGAGCTGAGAGGTGGAGGAGTCTCGCTTGAGACGTTAGTGAGTCTTGCTGGAGACGTCAGAGAGTCTACGCGGCAGTCGTTAAGCAAATTATTATTATTTAACGCTAAGCATAAAATATCAACGGTGAGATATCGACATTATGTTGTGAAGAATTCGCTAAATATAACGGGAAGAACTTTGAATTATAGAAGAGAGAGACCCTGCAAATATATCTTGCGTGTTTTTTTTCCTGGGCCGATGAGCTGCTCCAGTCTATGGAAAAGGGACGAAACGTCCTTGCAAGTGGCGCCCGAATAGGACTCTTCAATTTTCAAAAAAAAAAAGAAACAGAAATCTCAAGAAACTGTAAAAAGAAAATTCTTACAAGAGTAAGCGAAATCTCTTTTCTTTTATATGGGCATTAAATACTACATACCCAAATATATCATTGTGCCTTTAAACTTTAACACCGCATGAAACTGTAAGACAGAATTCTTCGTCTACAGATGTGTCTAAATGAATGCTAAAGAGTGTAACGTGCGAACGTCTAGCATTCCCAAGTTAGAGAGCTTCTTATAAACCGAAGGTTTTACGCACCCTGTACGAAAGGAATAGCCGAACCTATTTGCCTCAAATAATAGGCCATTATATCATATAGCTCACATCTACGAGCAGTGAAAACAAGTCGGACTTAGTTTTGAAAGATAAATTGCGGCTCTAGCGATTCCATTATTATTTTTAATCCTGATCTATTGTACACTACGAATTTAAAGGATATTTCTTCACTAATGCCATGTCTCACCCCATTTTGGCTGCGATTAAGTGGATTCGAAGCAAATGTGGATCTCGATTGTAGTTGGAGTTCACAAGTTGGATAGTTGGGCTACTGTGCAATATTCTGTTTTGACGACCTAAATCAAGGGAAAACTCGTTTTCACTATTGAAAATTCCGTCAGCAAAATAATCACAGGTTACTCATGCTGTTACCGAGTAAAACGGTTTGGAAAATTATTTAAATCGTGTTTCCAATGGCAGTTTAAAAGTGTTATGACGCTTTTCAATCTCTTTCTAACAGAATATGGTGGAAGTTCAATCAATATAAAAAAGGTAATACGTAAAGATATATCGGAGAAAGAAAGGAGCAATTTAATGCCTTCAAGAAGCTTGATATCCATGTCTGTACTCCCCAAGCGATTCATACCACAATAGACAAACACTAGATAAATTAAAGATGGCTCATCATAGAAGAGTCAACGTTTTCTAGACCCCTTAAGAAATTAACCCGTTCATTGGTCATCAGTATTTGGCTAAAAAGGATAGTTGAAATTCCGAGTTTATATCTAGCATATTTAAAAAAAAAACAAAAAAGAAAAAAGAGGAGCTTACATATAAATATTAAAATAGATATAGTCATCTCTCTCACCTGAAAAGGTAAAGTTAACCCTATAAGCGATTGACTTGAGTTTAATATATACGATTCATTCGAACGTAAGTAATAACTATTAGATCTAAGCTACTAATTCCACGTAGAATTTGTGAGGGCCAGAGGGAGTCGTAAACATATATAATAATAACAAAACACAAAAGAAAAAAGAAGCGAAGAAAAGAAAAAATATATAAAAAAAGGAACAAAGGAAAAAAGAAAAGGGAACAAAAAAAAATGATAGAAACAAAAAATACAAAAGAAAAGGGAAGCAAAGAAAAGATAAAAAATATATCAAAAAAGGAACAAAGGGAGAAGTATATCTAAAGAACAAGGAACAAAATAAAATGTAATGGAAACAAAAAGGAACAAAACAAAAAGAAATATCCCAACGCCTAGGGAAGTACTAACTCTAGCTAAGCCCGCGTCGCGCACCACGCGCAAGGTCTCCCGTACAACCACCAGTCACCACCAGGCCACCGAATTTTCCCCAACCGCTCACGAGATGAACGCCAGCGTCAACGCCCCGTGGGGATTTCCCGCGACCCAGTGGAGGCTCCAGGGCCGAGCACTTAGCACGAGTAGCTCGTCGGCAGCCGCATTCGTAGAAGGATGCGAGCCTCTCAGTATCGCTGAAGCTCACACCGATGAGGAACAAGCGACACTAGTCCACGCCCTAGCGACCTTGTCGCTCGCCGAACCGGACACCCAACAATGCCGCCGGGTAGTCGTAGAAGATAACACTTCCACTTCTAGCAACCATGCCGCCACCACCGTACCCGAGCGGACACAAGTAGTCGCCACGCCCCATCCCATCGCCGGAAAACCGGTACAGTGCCCACGATCACGAGCAAAAATGGGTCAGCAAATCTCATAACGATTGAGCAAGATGCCGCGGTCTGTGCAACGAGCCGCCGCCTCACTGCAAAACGACATCCAAGAAAAATTCCGCCAACAGCCACAGCGCTTCGAAGAAGTCTTCTTCGAGGAGAGACGACGGTATCGACTCATCCCTAACCACCGCCAGGAGTTATAAAGTTACCCTGGATTCAACCCACCATGCGCGGCCCTCGCCGCACTCGAGACCCCGAGGCACCACGTGCGCTTCCCCGAGTAGTGCATCTGTGTCACAACCCTGCCACGACACAGCCAATCCTCCCCTATTACTCAAAGGCCGAAATAATCCTGGAGCCACCCGGCCACCGAATGACGGATCAAGTCAGCAGTTCGACTTAATCCGGCCGAACTGATTACCCGGATGTACGCAAAACACCATCGTACACGGGCACCGGACCGGCAGACCGTGCTGATCAATAAGGAGTTGTAGACCATCACCTTCAACCAGCAAGGGGAGTTGGCTGCTAAACAGAACGACCCTCCCCGCTGCCGGAGGCGCTGAGCATCCTCCCCATCGCAGCCCCTCAACCTCATAAACAATCACAATAACAACATCACAACAACTACAGTAAATTAAAAAAAAACGAAAAAAAAGCAACCCCAACCACTAGCAATGAAAACAAAATTCGTTATGAAACCGAAGTTAAACGAATTCCTTCACACGTACCCATATCGAGCGGTGAAGCGGTGTGAAGGGAAATATCAACAACATTTGTAACCGATTGCAACAGCAATCTGCTTTGTATAATCTACCACTACTGCAACCGAACGTTACAAAGTATCAACTACCTTCGCTTGTGGCACACCAAGCTTTAACTTATAAAATCACTGACTTGGTAGAGGAGGCTACAAATAATGTTCCGGAACAGCAACAGTTTCAAAAAAAGGCGTTAGAGCAAAAATAACACCATCGACAACATCAACATATACCAACATCGCACCAACAGCAACAAGTGGCTAACGCCGCTAACACAAACCGCTTGCAGATACCGCTACCACAGCAAACTCAGCCCAAAGTGCAACCCAGCGTTAATCCAAAATTTGCCACAACAAACCCAACCAAAACGCAACAATAACCCCGGTCACAACCAAATACCCTCACACCAACCGCCAACGGAGCCGCTGCTATGCTGCGGCAACAGCGACAACTATCGTAACAACAAATGACAACAAAAGTCATAGCAACAACAACAATCCGTGGAAAATCACGCACTACCACCAACAATTCCACGTACCGTCTTCATACAAACAACGACAACACCGCAACAATAAGTCACCCGTAGCCAAGCGTCAGTCAACCAAACGTGCGCCCATAGTGGCCAGTGTTGACACAACCCACACCTCCCTGGCCAAGGGTCCGGCCTCTCAACGTTGGAAAGCCACAGGTATCAGAGCGCTGAAGCGACTAACGACCACCGGCCAACGATCAGATACGCCGATGTGGAAAAGCCGAAGATAACAGAGTAGTAGTAGGACACTCCGCCAATGGAAGGCGAGTGCCATTCCGGGTGACTCTGCATTATCACTAAATGATAGCACCCTGCTCTGCTCAGGCTACAGGCTCTGCGTTGACACTAAATGACAGCACCCTGCTCTGCTCAGGCAACAGGCTCTGCGTTATCACAGTAAAATAACAGCACCCTGCGCAAGCAACAGGCTCTGCGACCATGTTGCAACATGACAGCTGCGAACGCAGCCACATTCACTCCACTGTAGCAGCAAACAGCCCCCGCCACACCGAAGCCTTCACCGATCGGCCAACATCGGAAAGGCGCATATTTCACTCACTTCTTCCCTCCGAAGAATGGAGGATCTGTGAGAACCCAAAGTCGTTCCTCGTTTTGGGCTCACGAATTCTCCGTCTCTGGTGAAGGGAAGGGAGTGCTAGATTAAGATAAAATAGGAATAGATTAAAATAAGAGTATATATATATATATATAATTATATGTAATTATTCGTTATTTATAATTAGTTGTTTTATATATATATGCATATAAAAATAGTTCGCTAATGTTTGCAAACATATATAATGATATACAAGAAGCTTCTCGTACACATTCTACAGAACCTATGCGTAAATAGAAGTCTTTTACAATAAATTTGATATCCTCTGTTAATACATCCTTGTTGACTTGCATCCGCTTGCCGTCCGTTGTTAAGCAGCAGGCTTGCATATTAGTAACTTTAAACTCTTTATTTTCAAATATACCCAGCTTCCAAATGACTGCAATTTCTTTTCCGCCACAAGGGTTGGCGTATTCTGAGTCGGCTTTCTGATATCAACAAAAGTGTACTTTTATTAATAATTCATCAAATGAACAAAACAAAAATTACCATTAATTGCTCCACGGCGGTTTTTAGAAAATTCGTACCAGCCAACGATAGACGCCAATTAGGTTTAGAATATTCCTCAAATGCTGACCCGAATTCATGAGCTAAGGTGTTGGTTACATTATCCGGTTTAATTTGTATTATTAGATGGCAACCTTCACTTCAAGGCATAAAAAGTCTGGACGGCTTGATGAATCGCGTGGGGGATATTAAAGATCTTTCGAAATAATCTAAGCATTGTCTAGCTAAAAGTGTAACCAAAAGGATTTGGTTGCTCTGCCGAAGACCATATACTACCATACATAAATCCGTAGCAAATCGAAAAGCGTGAATTACAGATACTATTTTAATGCCAAATGCTCGTAAAACTAAATCCAAAGGGAAAAATCACACCTTCTATTTACCAACTGTTTGGTTTAATTCATCTTAGTAAACTTATTGCATATTTCTTGGTGTAAGATGCTTGTTATTGTTATTCTTGGCGTAAGATGCTTGTTCTTGTTCTTCTTCGTGTAAGATGCCCCTTCTTGTTTTTCTTGGTGTAAGACGCGTAGTGCACGGACGAATTGCTACATATAAATATGGAAAATGAAGAAATAGCTCGAGAAAGTGAAATGATTGAAGAAAAATTGATCTTAGCTATGAAACATTACGATGAAATACAAGAAGAGTTAATGTCGTCTTTAGAAACAATGAATAAACGCCTACACAAGCTGGAAGAGGAAATTTTGCAGAAGCAACACGAAGAAACGAATAAGTCGATAGAATAAAACTTATAAAGTTCCGCTTTTTCTGTTATATTTTCTTACTTGACTGGGCAACAATAATTTAATTTTATTTATACAATTACTGTAATAAATGCTTTAAATTGCACGCAAAATATACATGTATAAAAATATTTTACTTATTTCCATCTAGCAGCGATGTTAATCTCTGGCAAAAAAACGTTAATGATTTTTTCTCAGTGGGTAAATCCAGTCATATCTTAATGTACGCCGACGATGTTGAACTGTTTTCTTCTTCTTTGAATCGTATCAGCTTCAAATTGGCTTAATGTGGTTGGCCTTAACTGGTAACAATGCAAAGGGGCGGGAAATGGTCACGCTCTGTGTTAAACCGTCGCTCCAAATCAGAAATTTCTAAAGCTTAATAGAAAAAACACATCTATTTACAATATATACAACCAATTTTGAGCAATATCATCTTTCCTTCCATATTATCATTAAAATTTATTAAAATCATTTCACTTTTCCATTTAGTTGTTGCTAATAATTGCAGAAAACGTATAAATCCTATTTGTGGAGCATTTGTTATTAATGAATTAGCGCTTTATTGATATTGTGAGGCTATTAATAGCTCAGTGCATTCATCGGGCTAAAGACAATCATCGACTAGTTGAGAATATAACCAACGTTTCGAAATCATCATTGCCGGACCGACATTGTTGTGTTTCTGGTATAAAGCTTTTAAAGCTCCCGCTACTTTTGGCAAAATATAGTGACGTTTTTCTAAAGCAATACTTGCTGTACAATCTACATACTTTGTTACGCCTTTGTCGGTTTTTCTCGTTTTAGTAATCCCACTTTCAAAATTGAAACAATAACCGTGATGTAGCACCATTATACCATCATAAGTGACTTTAGTGGGCAATTGATAGTGCTCCTGTAGAAGTTTACCAATTTGTCAGTGGAACGCCGTTTTGATTGCACGTAAAGCCGTCAGCTCAGTCGGCCATTTACCACTTAGACCTGCAGTTTTTTTAATCGTTCATAAATGCGATCACGTTTGTCAATCTTTCTCATTATATGTTGAACCGATGGATGTAAATGAATTAATTTTTGAACAAACTGCCACCAAAATCAGTATATTTTACTCTATGAAAATATTTCAGTTTTAGTTGACACACGTATATAATATCGTGGAACATCTATATTTGCGTTAACCATACAATATGAATAATGTTATATGAACCATTAGTTTTAAAAACAGTATGCAAGTAAGCACAACATGAGATTAATACTAAGAAAAGCACACAAAATGTGGAAATAAACCTGATAATGCCAAAAAGAAAGGCGGTGTGTTCTATTTTTCGAGAGGCCAAAAACGACAAGTCTCGTTGTGCGCTACGCGGCATACGTCTTCTCTGGTAATCTATCATCGGAGAGATTATGTGCCGAGCGCCCCAATTGGCAATACCATTAACGTATCGCTAAAGGTGTGGCTCGAGAAAAACGTCTTCACGAAATGTGTCCAGAACGGTTCAAGTAAGCATTTAAACCTCCGAATATGCACATAAATATATCGCATCTTTAATTTCAGACAATGCAAGCTTTCAAAACAAACATTAGAAAAGAGAGCTAAAGAAGAAATAAACATGAAAAAGTGGTAAAAAAAAAAGGAATTGGAATTGGTGTATTTTGCATAAACAGTTTTCTGTGCACATATTTAAACAACATAAAATGCGACCAAAACATATTCATTTACTTTTAAATCTTACATAAAAATAAGGAATTGGCCCTGTAGATTTATTTAAAAAGGAATGAATTTTAACTACATTATTTTGGGAGTTACAAAAAACTGTGCAGTTATTAGTTTTAGAAGCTATATTTTTTATAGATTTTTAGATTTTTAAGTTTTATTACATGGATTTTTTATACAATTATACAAAATTTGAATTTTTGAAAAAGAAGATTCCTTTGTTCCCAAGTGTGATTCTTATGAACTAGAAAATTTATAAATTTGGGGGAAAAAAAACCCTAATTTATTTAAGAGTGTACAAAATACTTCGATTTAGAGCTCGTGCTCTCAGAAGTAGAAAACAAATTACGCTTTTTTATGAATAAAAAAATTAATAATGTATCAGCACCCATATATACAGACTCGTTTATTGTATTTGATCTTCGTACCCTTTTCAGTCATTAGAAATTAAGAATTTATCATAAAATGTCATAAATGTTTAAAGTAAGTTTAACAATAAAGCCCAAATATCTCAAATAAAGACCCTATCAATTTTTTTTATCTCATTGACTTCTACGCTGGTGAAGATCTACTAGTGTGTTAGAAATGTAGAAAAGTCGGAAGATCTTAATGTTTAGACCTTCTAGCCTAGGAAGAGGTAAAACACATTTAACTGTCAGTCTATGCCCGGCTGGAATTATCCGCACGCCGCACTACACCCTACCGCTCCGACTATCAAGTTGATCGTAATATTGCCCTTTTTCATCCCGCCCTGCC
This sequence comes from Glossina austeni, assembly GCA_000688735.1. NCBI lineage: Eukaryota > Metazoa > Arthropoda > Insecta > Diptera > Glossinidae > Glossina > Glossina austeni. The sequence goes on from KK502621.1 coordinate 37,906, forward strand.
CACGATTCTTACCTCCACCGAAATCATCCCATAAAAAAACTTGTCAAATACCTGAATATACATATGTATTATGCAGATTTTTTTTTTATTGATGGGCCCTTGTTGTCTGAATCTGAATCTAAATTGCAAATAAAATTTCTTTCCTTCAGTCAAAAATAATATTGGGGTACAATCGAACCTTCTATATTCACCACCTTCATTTAAAAAAAAAACGAAAAAAGTAAACATGGTGAATAGAAAAAAAATAGACGTACTAGTTGCAGTTCGTTTAAAAAGAGAGCATGCTAGTTGCAGTTCGTTTAACTTGCATAAAGAATTATATGGCACCTTTTACAGCTTACACAGAGTTGGTTGACAACTCAACAAGAGAACAACCATTTCTATAGGAACAGTTGATGGATAAGTTGTAAAGCAAGTTGTAAAACGGTTTGATTAATAGGGCAATCATTAATATTCAAAAAAAATATTCAAAAAAAATTTTATACTCAACATATACGCAAGGTATTATTCCAAAGAGCATTGTAACTATTTTCAGACATTTTTTATTAAAGATGTTTATGATTAATTACCTTTAGAAAAATTTGGAAATTTTTTTGACTCATACCGCAGAAATAAGTGGTGGAGGTTCAAAGTTCAAACATATCTTTCCAAAAAATCATATTTTATTTCTACTTTGCTAAATAAAGTTAAGATTTTTTGATTTTTATTCTTAACATCAACTTCATCATTGACTTGTAAGTGCATTTGATAATTTAATATATTTAATTTTTTGCCAAGGAGACCTTTCAGAGCAATCACGTGTCCCCGAAGCATTACGAAATTACTCACCAGTCAGCAGCCCTGTCTTTCATTTCTGTTACAGCAGCCAAAGAAGTAAGAGATCTCAAAGAAATATTTCCTTGTGTTTTACTACTAATAGAGATATTTTTTCTTTGACTTACGAACAGAAGATTTACTGCGAAAATGCGACATATTTCATTGATGCTAAGAATAAACTCGCAGAGCTTAATGATTCAGTTTATTCTAAAGACGTAAAGGAATCCATTGTCTCAACATGTAGCCCAAAAGTATTAAAGTCCCACTTTATTTCACCAAGACGTCCGCGCTTCGGAGGATTATAGAAGATAACGGTGAAATACGAAATAGCATTCACTTCGGAGCATAACCTCAGTCTCACTAGCATACGATGGATTAGAGACAGTAACCTCAGTAAACCTCTCTGTAAATAACGGAGGCCGAAGTTATAAATACTCCGCTTTTATGATCGCCTCATCAGCTAAAGAGTGAACTTGATCCAACACAGCATGCGCTTTCAATCGAAGATGCCAACTTAATTTAAATATACAAACTAATGAATGGCAAGTGAGTTGTAACCAAAAACGAGGTCATATTTGAAATTACGATACCTCTGGTTGACTAACAGTTCTTCGAAGCATTCAAGATGATTGCAGTTCCAACAGTAGAAAATGAGACATTGATCATCATCACACCAGGTAGCTCATACTTAGCCGTCAATGCATATAGATGAATACATCCCTTTTACTACCGAGAATATAACAAAGATAACCTCTACATATGTAAAAACAAACAGTAAATGGAAGGAAAAATAAGAAAAGTTGAAAACTAGTGTCAATCCACACATATGTGTGCGTACAGATCACCGCTATGTTCACCTCTTAACATTGTTGTTGCAAAAACAGGTATAGAAATTTGCCTGAATGCATAAAACTACATCGATAATACTGCACTACATCGATAATTCTGCATCGAATTGTGATGCAGAAAATAGCCCATCTAAATTGAGGTATGCAAACAGAAATCACACCATGCAAGCTATTATCCACACAGAGATGAATAAGTCATTAGCAAAAGTATATATTAAACCCTTAAAGGGTCTGTATATTTCTGCTATTATCATGGGCAAAAATAGGAACGGCGCTTAGAAACTATGTATGGATTTCCGGCATTTTAATCGGAAATCTCTCCCCGACCCATATTCCCTATCCAAAATGCAGACGATCGTACACCGCCTCCGCCAAGCAAAGTTGATGGGCAATCTCGATTTCTGCGATCGTCGTACACATCGTTACCGGCCAGGAGATGGATCTGTACGCCTTCGCGTATTTCGACGACGTAGTTCGCACGTTAGACGTTCAGGCGCTTACGAGAAATATTGGAGCGGATAAATGTGCATTTGTCAAACAGAGTTTTCGTTATTTGTGAATGACCAGGGGAGGCACATCGACCCTGATTCATCAATTAACGAGACGCCAACGCTGACGAACATCAAAGACGTCCGTAGATATCTTGAGATGGAGGCGTGGTGTAAATATTTCATGCCCGGGTTCGCAACCGTAGCAGAGCGTCTGACAATATTAGTGCGTAAAATAAAACACTGGCAGTTGTCAGAAGAACAACAAACGGCTTTTGAAGTACTGGAGTACAGGCTTTTGCAGTCGCCCGCTCTATCATGCCCTGAAACGCAAATCTATCCCAGTATTTCGAAAATGCGACATTAGAGGGAAACCTGTACAAACATTTCCCAAGATCGGTAAGCGCAGGAAATGAAGAACCCTGGAAGCTTTGCGTAGGAAAGCATTCGCGACAAGGGGTTCCGTAAGTGCTTGGCACATGAGGATTCGTGAAACAATCTAACGATCGAATCGGATCGATGCGGACTTGCCTGGAGTGCCATGGGAGAGAAGTTCTCATTGGCCGTTTCTCTAAGTGGACCAAATTGATTCCTGATTCATAAGGAGGGCGGTCGTGGAAGGATTCATTAGCGCCTTTCGGGTATGAATAGTTGGACGATTTGGAGTTCGGAAACACGTCTTAACTGATGCCGGGACTCAATGCTGCAGTAGATGCTTCCAACATTACCTGCGAAGCATTGGAATCACGCAACGGTATGTTCCACCCTATCTATCACATCAAAATTCTACGGTGCGCATGAAACGAGCGGTTAAAATGATTGCAATGAGTTGTTTAAATCCAACCTACCACAGGGTAGTTACGACACTTTGCAAAAAATTTTTAAGATAGTTCGAAGGAGTTTCGTATCAATGTGGTGCAATGTGGTGGTCACCACGTTTTATTGGGTAATCTCATGGCCGTATGTTTTGTTTCTCTACTCATTGTAGAGATACAGGTTCGCAAGGCAAGCCATAGAGCGCATATTGCAGATCTATGTTGCAACCAGAAGAAATACTGGGCTTCACAGCCCTGATGGACGTATCTGATGTGGTTGACCTTACCACTCTTGTCCAAGCAATGGGAGTCGTAAAATTTGTAGTACATAACCTTTCTTCTTCTTTCCTGAGAGATCAAAGGGAGGATGGAAAATTTCGAAAACCCCGTATTTGTCCGGTTACAGTTAATTTCGGAAGGAGACATCCGTTTCCGTCGTCCGACTCTAAACTGGTATGAGATTGACGGAAGCCAAATAGAAATCATTGAACTGGTAGGAGGACTTCGAGGACTTGATACACAGTAGGACGTTTGGCATGGGCCAGCGGCTGGCGAAAAGTTACGGCCAGGAGGGCATAACCATTACGAAGTTGGACGCTCCGTCAGTAAAATGTGTCCGGCTGGAGATACTGTCGTGAAGTAAAGGGGACCCCAATCAGCAGTTGCTCACGGTTGACCCAATAAAGCAAAAGAATAGGCCAAATCAGGCTGGTTAGGAGAGATCGTGCTGAATCACAGCGGTCCTACAAAAAAATCGGCAAGCAAAGAAAGTCGGATCTGGTGCCCCTGAGATGCCCACATAGTTTGATAATGTATCCTCGGCCACACAGGGAAGATCCTCAACACCGAGTACACCCGTGCTCGACGAGGAAGACGAGGACGATGGCGTTTCCGTCGGTTGTCGGGAATCTGAAAGCTCAGAAGACGGAATGGGTCCAGGCCGTGAGCAAGAGCAAGTCAGTACTCGGTTCCACGTGAATAACTGCAGTGAAGCGGCTACACAACTCGCTATGTTACGCGAAGAAATCATCTACGAAATAAGCGAAACACGGGAGCCTATCTGTCGCGCTGCACGATCCATCGTATTAATATTGGCGGATGAATACGAACGCACGCTCTGGCGCCTGGAAAGGGCGCATGTGAACATGCACATTAATGCTATAAAGTCACCGTGACGGAAGCCAACAGATTGGACATCATTTTGTGTACCAATAGAGGCAGATAACCACAACGACAAATCGCGACTGCAAATCTGCCTGGCTGTCAGAGCAGAAACCCACAGAACAGCACAATTGGCCGAAGGAAACCGCAAACTGCTATGTCAAGATTTGGCCAGTATCGCCAGAGAGTAGACGGTATGATCAACCGGAGTGAAGGCGCACGCCGCCGCATTTTTACACTGGCCAATACCGCTCAGATGGAAGGCCTTTGGGATCACATAAACCGAGACTTGCCGATCATGCCACTACTACCAGTAAAAGTAGGGAACCGTCACGTAGAAAGCTTAAATGATTACGACCGACATCGCTACCGCCCGGTTTTGACACACCGTTGTTTGTAGAAGGTCATCTGTTTTATAAACAATGGCCCCACCGTTGGACCGGACACCCGCTTACCATAGGTAAAGGAGCAGGTGCAATGATTACGCCCCGGATGGTGACCAACTTTATGTCGTTTTGGACCTAACCATTGATTCACCATGCTGAAGAATGATGACCGAGAATAGAAAGGAAGAGAGAATGAGTAACCCGTCTCCAATGAGATACACTACTGCAGTGAATATATGAAGATCTCATAGAAGCCCACCCATTAACTGGCCTGAATTTTGCTACTCAAAGGAGGGAGGGGATGTGAGGTTCCACAGGTAGGTTTGAGGTTAGTTAACATATTTTACATATTTTTAGGATTTATGATAAGATTAGCCAGGATTATCAACTGACCTACGAGATTGGCAACAATGAATGGAAGTTGAAATGTACAGCTTCGAAACAAAATTCAAGCCAATCGGCAACGCCAATTCAAACTCCGACCGAGTATTTAACGAAGGAAACAGAATCTTTTCGATGCTGTTTTGTAGTTTGCGCTGCTGAAGCGCAATCTTTCCAAGTTGTGAACTTGTTGTCAGTTTAAAAATTCATCACACCTTTATATCATCAATATTAATGCGAAATAAGGCATCCGTGGTATTATGCTTTTCCCACTGATATGATCGATTTAAGTCATATTCTTCTAGATCTAATCGCACTTTCGTAAGATTTGATGATGAATCTTTCAGTGAAAATAGATAGGTCGATTGCCGATGATCATTTTTGATTAAAACTTCCCGTCATATACATAGGTTTCATTGTTACATATTAAAGATTTGTTACTTTCGCCTTTTATGAACGCACGAGATACCTAAGCATAGTAATTGTTACCCGCTGGGCTCTTGCATCAATAACACACACACACACACATGCCGCAAGCGACGTGCACATTTACGGAAGGCCTTGATGATGCAAAATTCTCTTTTAACATCTGAATATTCTAGTATTTGCGGACTTATTAATTGTTTTCTGAGATAATTAAAGGTTTATTCACATTGAGTTTCCAGTTTAAAACCAACACTTTTCGACCCAACATAGTCAAGTGCCTTGAATATTCTACAAAATTTGGTCTTATAGCAGCTGCAAAAACGCTACAAATTCGATAATTTGGAATTATAGACTATTTACTGTCGTCGAATAAAATACCTTTGTTTGTACTAAAAATGTAATTTCAGATTGTACTAGTAGCATGTATCAAAGACGCCACTTCAATTTCGCAATATACGTCCTTCAGAATATCTAACTACGACCATGTAAACAAATGTTTGATCCTGGAAAGATCAATGTCATCATTCGTTGAAATCATCGTTGGAAACAAACTTTATGCAATAGGGAAGCCTTCCAAAGTGAAAAGCCCCGTTCTCCACAAAAAAGTATGCTTTGTCCCGTGATTCTTACACAAATTCTATCAAGTGAAAACTAGACAAAATAAATATCTTTTCCTACCTAGTCTATTTAGTATGTCATCCATACGTGGCAAACGAAACTTGTCGGCTAACAGTTTTTCATTAATGCCAAGATAGCCTACGCCCAATCTCCGTTTCTTACCATTCTTCCTCGGTAATACTTTTTTGGGGCTATTGTATTCAAATATCAATGGTTATAGAATGCCGTCTACTATTACTTATTTTGCCTGTCAGGTTCCCTTTTGCCTTGTGGAAATATGGAGTTTTGTAGCTTTTGATGTATACAAGTCCGTCGCCCTTGAATCTAAGTTCCTGTATACAAATGTTGTTGGCTAAGATGATCGCCGATTCCAGTGCGAAAATATCTTTATAAGTATAGCTTAAGTTGTCTAATTTCCTTCTCACGAGTTGTGGAAAATTTTGGTCAGTCTGTTCTGTTTTTCCTTATTGTTCTGCTCATCTTCAAGTGGTGGGAATCTATCACAGTCACTAAGACTCTCAGTCCATATGCCAACATTGGAAGTTGTGACACTGTCATTGGTGGTATTGTATCTCATTTCTCGAATTATCGCTAACTTGACAAATATGTCGGTTGTTCTGTAAGTTTGAGTGTCCATTACGCTATCTACCTCGCTAATCATTCCAATTATGAGCCCTGTTGTCATTATTACCGTTATTACTATTTTCGTTACGGCCGCTTTCTCTTTTGCGTCCTCTAAAGCTGTTGTAATCATTTCGTCTACTGTTGTAGTGAAGGATCGAGTTAGACTGGCCATATACAGTTTTAGAAATCAGTTCATTCATATTGAGAAATTTGCCTGCCTGCATTACGATGCGAACCTTGCTGCTTGCTGCGTTCGCAGTTATTGCCCTGACAGCTGCCTGCGTGGCATATTTTTGTTATTATTTAAAGAAAGTCCATCAGAAATGTAAGCACCTTCAAGAGATTTTGCCAGCTCTTCGATTCACTTTACAAATTGCAACATGTGATTTTGCTTCTTAAGAATGCAACCTTGCTTTATCTGGTTTGCTAAGTTCGTGCACGAAAAAAAGTTTCACAGGGCGAGATTTTCTTTGATGTAGTTTTTCGCCGTTTTGTTTTGCTAGGCTTTTGCAAAGAGGGATGGCAGATGGGGATTCCAAGAAGTTTTGGTAGGGAGAAAACGTGTAAATTGGATGTGAAAAAAAGTTACAGAAAATTCAGAGTTAATATGGAAAAATAAATTATCAAGAACGAAATCTGTAAAGAAATATTGCAAAACTGTGAAATTAATTACGAACAACAAATTATTAGTGAACAAGAAAAGGTATGGAATTTTGAAAAGCTAATGGGTCACATCGAAAAGTCTTCGAGGCTTTGTTCGCGGTTTCAAGGTTCTTTTTGTAGCATACCCTTTTCAAATGAGTGGTTGATGTTTATTGCCTTGCTCCGCCAGTTGCAAAAAAATAGTAAATTATTGTATATCTAATCTTTGACCTCCTCGTTAATATATTTGTGGATTATTACAGAATGTAAGCTAATCTGAAAATCTCTACCTATAAAAAAAGTGCTGGCAATGAAAGGTACGCTAATAAAACGCTCGCACATAACAAAGTATAGAAAAAAAAAAAAAAAGAAAAGAGCGTACAGTAACGATAAAGACAAGATGGGTAAATTGATTTGTGAGTGAAGTGATGGACAATTTAGAAAAAGTATGAAATATTGCCAGACTTCAAAAGAGAGAAATGAGTCATTTCTTCAATTATTTTATCGTTAATGTTTTAATAATTTATAACAAACATTAAATTAGTTGTAATTTCATACATATATCTAATATGTAAAGCACTTAACAATGATAAGAAAGTACATATATGTGAAAATCTCGATGAGCGGAGGAAAAGATGAGGAATAAATTTTAAAAAACTTGTAATAAAAGAAAAAAACAATGTTTAACAATAGAACACGCGTTTCTAAAACCGACAGAAAATCAACATAAAATCAATGAAAGAATAAAAATTTCCCAGTGGCTTGCAAAAAAATACAGAAAATTTTTCTTTAGCTAAAAATAAAGATCATTTTCGATTTGTAGTAAATGTGTATTAAAACGACTATAAAATACCAAAGATAAGAGTATGGTATAGAGGTATGGTATGGAGGAGAGATGGTATAAAATACCAAAAATTTTATGCTAGCCGAAGATTGTTTTAATACAAGCAACAGCGTAACCACAAAACGTAATAAGTGAACTTTTAGTGACAAACATTTCAGATGGAGTCATTTCCACATTAACTTTGTTTACTTTGGGATTTATTTCAGATCTTATTTGCTGGAAATGTCGCCATATAATCAATTTATTTTTGATGACTTGTGCTGCTAACATATATAGTTATTGATGTTGATATGCTTTTTCTATTACGTGTACCATGGTTTGATGTTTTTGATGCCTAAATTTAATCTAATTAAGTATATTATGAACATGTAAGTTGTGGCCACAACTATATGAAGAAAAACTTCTGTATAATTAATAATTTTAATCGTCATCAATCGTCGATTTGTATTTGAGTTTGGCAGCTCTGCGCGCGCGTTAACCTTTGTGTGAAGAAATTTTGCAAATTCTTTTTTTTAACTTATTGCTTTATAGCTTTTTACGCATTTAAAACCGAATTAATAACGAAAGTATAGACGTGTTTAAATGATTTGAATTATATTGAACTTTTGTCGTGATATTCATTTCGGTGTTTGCTATACGCACTTGATGCTCTCGCGTGTTTCTTGTTGTTTTCTTCTTTTTTTTTGTTTACAGTTATACTCTTGGCTTCCTCTTTCTTGACTGTGTGCTTAACTGTGCTAAGTTTACGTCCAATTTGACAGATCATTTTTGCGTACGTTTTTTTTTTGTTCATTTTTGTTTTGCTCTTTTTTTCACGACGTCTTTTATTTTTCTGTTGCCTTTTAACATGGAGAGTTTTTTTACATCATGTCGAACAAAAGCAAAACCTGGGGATGAACCGTTCACTACTTTTTAGCTTTGCAAACGTTTCTAACATGCGAAGACTGCTGGTATTAATTGCCATGCTGCAGATGCAGTCCTAGATTCTTCATAAGGTTTATGTTGGTCATATCTCAATTATAGGAAGCGGGATAAGGAATGGATTTTCTTAGTTGAGCAAAAATCTTGGTTCTTTGTGTGGAAAGTTTGAAAAAATCAACACAATGTTCGATGAGTTTCGTTATCTAGAGCAACCATCTTCTCCCCCAGCCTGTAAAAGACCAGCTATTAGTGTAGCGTGTGGTACTTCACCTCGGCTTACAAAGAAAGTTTGCGTTTTCGCCATCGTTGAGTCGTCCGGCAATAAAGAAGCGACAAATAAGACGGGAAGCTGTGGCAAGGGTGTCTCCTCTCAATGGTGCCACTCAGACTTCTCTGAGTACATGCCCAAAAAATATTAATAAAAATAACAAGTCCGCCTCACCTCTTAGTTTCGGATGTCTCTATTTTTAAGAAACATACTGCTTTCATTTGCGATGTGGCCGGAAAGTCTAAATCTACTGATATAACCATAGCGCTGGACTTCAATTTGCCACAAGTCGCTTGGTGTTATAGTGATAATACTGGCTGTATGGTCCCCTCTTCAATTTTACAATGAATTAGTTGATCGTACTTTACTCAATACAACCATACTCCTAACTGTAATGTCAGCGCGCTACATCTTTGCTTTGCCAGTTTCCCGAAGATAGTTTTAAATCGCTATCCACCTTTTAGTTTGCCTGAGGATCCGTACCATTCAACAATTTGTATTTCCTTTTATTACCGGCATGACGGTCCTTTGCACTACCCTAACGTGCCAAATCCAACTTCCTCCAGTAAATATTATGATTTAAGAAAACTGATATTTAACTGATTAAATCTCATCTTCCACACATTGTGTTCGATTTCTTTGCTGGAAATATTGAAACTTGCTGTCATCCATTCATAATCTATTAAACCTAGCTATTTTTGCATCCGCTCCGATCAAGCTTCGCTTGCGAAGTAGTTGCTCGCCATGGTTTAACAAGACAATAAAATATTACAAAAATAGGAACAACAAACTTTTCAAAAAATTTATAAAAAGTGGTTCTGCTTGACTTTTGACAGAGAGCTGAATAAGCAAATTAAAACGTAAACTTTGGTCGAATAGAACCCCTAAGTCGATGAACGAATCAACGTTTTCCAACTTGTGTAGGTCAATAAAATACTCAATATTAATTGACTTCCTTCTTAAGAAAAAAAGTTTTTCGCACATTTTTAGAATTAATTGCATAAAATTTAACAAACACCATGGAGCCAAACCATTTAGGTCAATTTGAAGCTAATACAGTTGCGGTTCCAAGGAGAAAGAAGGAAACAATTTAATATCGTCAGCATACATTAAGTTCTGGCTGGATTTAATCACCGAAAGGAGATCATTAATGTAATTGAAATTTTAGAAGTACGTACTGCATTTTTAAGTATGTATGTATTTTTAATTAGCTTTACTTTTTGATCAATTAAGGTTTTAAATATGTGTTTTTTTAATTTATCCACTTCTAATAAGATGTCGATATTAAGCTGTTTTCGTTTTTCTCCTTAGAATCGCCTTCGTACCAGCTTGAAATTGATCACATGTTGGTTTGCATCCGTTCCAGTCAGATAACTTCGCCTGCGAAGCAATTGACCGCCATGGTTTAGCAAAGAAATTAGATACTGCAAAAATAGGAAAAATAAGCTTTTCAAAAATTTAAGAAAAGTGGTTCTGCTTACGACTGTTGCGCCTCTGCTGCAAGGCATAGATTTAATTACCTCAACACCAAAGCTATTGCAGATTTAGTTGATAAATTCCTTACTGCTTATTAGTCCTATATATTTTTTTAAGTTTGTCAACTCCAAAAGAAAAATCTCCATATATCCCTCGTAGATTGCCTTCATTGGCTCTGAGTCCTCTGATAATATTGAAACCACGCATCTCTTTGTTGAATACTTCTGACCGAGTTTTTCAACTGCTAATTCCGTCTCAAGTCACCTACCCGCATCCGATATCTATCTCGGTTTTGATTCCTAACTTGCTCATATCAGAAAATGATGTTTTAGATGGTTTAAGGCCTCTAATATATAGCTCTGCGCCTGGACTTGATGGGATTCCATCAGGTATGCTTAAAACACGCTCTGTCGAGATATGTGTTGTTATTTCTATGACTTTTAGTCAGTCCTTGAAATGAAGTATTTTCCCTTTGTTTTGGGCGTCGCCAAGTTGAGTGTCATATTTAAATCGTTCGAGCGAATTGTCTCTCAGCATTTAGCTTTTGCTATCAAATCTTATATTTCTCTATTCTAATATGACTTTCGAAAAGGAAGATCTACTGTCACGAATCTCTGATAGTTTACTTGCCATGTTTTCAAGCTTTTTTCGCGTGGCTCTCGCACGAATTTAGTATAGACCGATTTTAGCGAAGCGTTTGACTTAGTTAACCATAACTTATTGATTTTCAAATTCCATGCCTCTGGCTTCCCTTTCTAGTTAGTGAAAGAGATAAGCTCTTATCTTCAGATCTTAACGTACGCTCTGTTAAACTTTTCTTCCTTCTCCTTGGAATCACAATCTTATCATGTTTGTGCTAATTTCAATAATTTGGTTGCATGATGCTCGTTAAAGTTGATGAAATTAAATCTAAAAAATGTAAGAAGCTTTCTTTTTCAAGGAGAAGCCATTCAGTACTGAGTACTTCATTGACTCACACAAGTTGGAAAACATTGTATCGTTCATCAATTTAGGGATTCTATTAAATCAAAGTGTATGTTTTAATTTGCACATTGAGCTGTCTTTAAGCTGTCTTGGTGTCTTCTTCTTAAATAAGTTAATTAATGCTATTATCCATTCGCCCGCATTACTTGATGAGATAAGGTTTTATGTCCCCAACCGCTTCTATGGGCACTTTATGTTCTTAAACTGAGTCAATGTAAATATAATTATGAGCTGTATCAAAAGCTGATGTCATGTCCAAAGATCAGTAAATAAAAACATGATTCTTGGCAAAGGCTAAGTAGACTGCAGATCACAATCTCAGAATATTTTCTTGGGCGGATCAAAAACGCCTAAAAGCTAATGCGTTCAGGTTCGAGATATGAGACGCGAGTATAAAAATTTTCTTAAGTGTGGAAACGAAAGCAATCGATCTGTAGGAGTTAACATGAAAAGTTAGATTATTACTCTCCCTTAACTTGGAAGTCAAGTACGCGACCAGTGTACAGAGTATTCCAAACTTCCTTGAGTGGAATGAGGCTATTTTCAATAATCAAGGCCTTCTGGTTGTTACGAATGCCATCTAAGCCTGGAGATGCGACTTTAAAGAAACTAATTGCTTTATTGAGATCAGAGAAGAAAAGAAATTGTCACACTGTTCACCGTGCGGTACAGGTGACAGAATTCATTGAAGAATCGCACGGGTATAGAACAGTGGGAGGAAGTAGTTCCTCTAAAAATTCTGCCATTACGCCAAAGATGGGAAACTGACACTTCGCTCTTGACATTTTCACAACATATTTTCCTTTTCTAACCTGAAAATATATGCATGTTCGTTTTTAACCGCCAAAGCTTTGAAATATATTCTACGAGATTTTTTACATTTGTTTATAGCGAGTTTGGCAGCGGCTCGATTTATTCCGGTATACTCGGTATTCCACAAGGAATTGGGAGGGTGAAACTTTTGTAGGTCCTTCTGCTTACGACGTTGGTAAAACGCATAGAAAAATTATTCAAAAAAGAAACCCGTTAAGTTGGAAGGTGTTTCATATATTGCGGACAGTCTTGTTAAGCAAAGGATTTGATATATTTTGAACTTCGGCCATGTGAGAAGCTACGAACGATGGAGTGCAATTAAAATTTGTCTCCGTAAAACTACATTTTTGCTTTCAAGAAGATCTTGAATTTGTCTACCTCTCACATTGGCAAATCGTCTGCCCTAGCAAACGTTGTGAGCATGATGTGTGTGGAATATAATAACTTATCATCAAAAGATCACCAAAGGATGTATGAATGGTGGAGCTACAAGGTTCAGTGGGCTTGCAAAGATAGGAGCACAGGAGAATGAAAGATTGCTTGATATGAAGATCGCTCCACCACCGTCATGAGAAGTTTTGGAGTTACGATCTTATCTGACAATGTTATAATTTTTAACAGAGGACTCATGAAACTTAAAAAGCTTTGGAAAGACACGCCGCGGAGATATCGTAATAAAAATATTGCTCTAGCTGTTTGAGTTGTGTTATTTTCGTTATTGACAAGAAGTGAATTGGTGAGAGCGGAATTGTTCTTTTGAATAATTTGAGATAAATGCGTGGCGGAGGCATTAGTCGAATTTGGTTTAAGAGAATATTTGTCAGAAAGCAGAGCGTATTGACAGAATCGATATTACTTAACGAACTTTTTTGATATGGAAACAGCAGTCTCAACATGTAGACGCGACCTGCAGCGTCTTTTTTGATTTTAACATTTTTTTCTAAGAAAGACATCTTTTTGAACCTTTGAATTAGGTCATGGTCACCTTTACAGTTAGTGCATCTTTTAATTTGTGGACGTAGCGATGAAGAGTCATAATCAGCGCCACAGAAAGTGCAAAGGGACTTTCGACCAGCGCAGACTTTAACAGTGTAACCAAAGCGCCAACATTTGCGGCACTGCATTACTGGCTGGATGTGGGGTTTGATTGGAAAATAAATACCTTCTACAAAAATACGTGAAAGTAAGACATTTCCCGAAAAACACATGCGAACTGAGTTTAAAGCCAAACGAGCGTTAGTACTAGAAGCAAATTTGTTGAACGGGATGATTTCTATGACTTCGCAGAAATCCGCCTGAGTGGCCGAGTAGGCAAGAGTCTCGACTAGCAATTCAATAGTCGTGGGTTCAAATCTCAAGTGCGGTAGAGCTTTTAATAATAATAATAATAATAATAGTAATAATAATAATAAAAATAAACCTTAAAAAAGCCTTAGTTGCTAATGCTTTAAGACTTTAGTCTTAGAATTTATTCTCTGGCTAAATTTATGTAATAATAATAAAAATAATGCTTCGCAGAATTTTGGCAATGGTCCAAATATAAATAAATTTTTGAAAACGGCTACATAAAAATTTCTAGTTCGCTAATATCCGAAAATTGAAATCATAGTAAGTATTGCAAGCAACAAACATCGGCTATATCGCAGGCGATTGACTTGATTGCACAACGCCGGTTGCTGTCTGATGTACCCCTCCAGAAGCTGTCGAAGACGAGAAAGTCTGAACTCTTGTTGACCACACAGTTTAGCTTAAAAGCATTTATATATTGATAGGTGTTGTAAGACAGACTGGATACTTTTAGAATATCACTAGTTATATAAAATCTCATTCCCGAGAAATACGCTGACGCCGCGAAGAACCCAAGGGAAACATATGGTGTAAAACTCATTTCCGTTCCCTCATTCTTCCTTCTTTGACTGTCGACAAGAGCGTACTTATGATCAAAACCTCCATGAGAAGTCGAGGAATAAAAGTCATATTGTAAGTTATATTCTAAAAGTCCGGTACATAATCATATTATCACTAATGCAGGAACTAATAACAATATAGAAAAAAAAAGCTTGGAGTAATATGATTAAAAATTATAACGATAAGTGAATTATAGTTTTTATCAGTGTCGGATAATGAAATTGAGAGAAGATTTTTTATGACCTTGCCAGTTTAAAACTCGAATTTGCTCATGAGGTGATATGTATATATTTATAGAAGAGACAATGAACATTCATTTATTTTAGCACAAAGAAAACTAGTCATAACTGTTTTCAGCTTGTTCTCTTAAGCGAAGAAATAGCTACTATTAGGCCTGAAACTATTTGATGCTAGTGAATATATGGAGTTCTAAGGTGCGGACGTCTTGAGAAGTTTGTGGTGTTAGCTGAGGGCAAAATGCCTGAGATCAGGAAAAAGCTCTTCGATCAAAACGAAAATTAGGAGGATATATATAAGGACCGCGTTAGCTATTTTTAATAATTAAACTAGAAGAGTGCATAATGTTTGAAAATCGATCTCTCAAACGCGAACAGCGTCTTTATAGTTAAGGGATGCAACATTCATACTTTAAATAAAGGCAAACACTAATATTACAGAAGAGACAATTTAGGCAGAACTTATAGCGGTTTGTTAATTGTCCGGCATCAGCGAAATTTTGAGGAAGTATGAAATTAAACTAGAATCGATTAATTAGTATTTTCGCGAGTTACTTGTTTGAGCTCCATCTAGGGGCTGCGTCCGTGAAACGCTATCTTCCTCAGATAGACAAAATACGACTGCTCTAGAATCGTTTCTGTTTAGCCCAGGTTGTCATTTTAATCTAAAATCATTAAAATTTTCGTATTAAATTTTCATCTCAAGACGAGTTACTATTTGCTATATCACTACGAATAATTCGCTAACAATCACGTCATATAATTAAAATTTATATTTTATTTTTCAACCATTGGTTTCATATAAACATAAAAATTGAAAAGAAAAAATCATATAATATATACACAACATTAATTATTTTCTTTTAAACGCTTATAAATTATTTTGTTCATCTATAATATATAAGACGCTATTCAATCTGTTTCTTAGTTTCAAAAATACAAAATATATAAAAAAATGTAAAATGGTAAGAAAAAAAAAATTTTTTTAAATAGTAATATAAAATGATTTCGATTGGATTCTACTCTCAAAATTTAGAAACACATAAAAGTGTACAATTTGTTGCGCGATGTAGAAATTTTAATTTGTTTTTCAGATCTATTAATATTTCTCGCTCGCCTCAACATTGAAATGAAATATTTTGATTGTCGGCTTCTTCTTTCTAAAGTCCAAATAAAAGTACTATATTCAACAATTGTTTCTCATTATATTTACTATTAACTTCTGCTTTTAAAACGCCTTAATTCAATAACTATATACTAAGTATACGTAAAATGACCCTTGATAAAGGGTGGACTCATGAGCATTCCAAACTTTTTTAGCTCCTCCTATTATAGTCTGTGTACATGGATATGCATAATAAGATGAGAAAATTGGCAACGTATACTTATATATACATATGTTTTGAACAATGACAAAATACTTCAGAAAATACTTGTTTTGAAAAGCGAGAACTAAATGCTTTTCGCGGTCAGAGCTCGATTTGCTTTCAGTTTTCTATCTTATGCAGAGTCTCTAAAAATGATAGGGCTTGTTTGCAGCGATGGATCTAGAAAAACATCAAGTATTCCAACCACAGCCAGACAAAAATTTTTATTACTTATAGATTTTCTTTAAATTTATTTATAAGCTCCTAATAAACGCGATAAAAAATTATAGGTATAGAGCAAGACACACAAATGAAAAATGGCAAATCATACAAATTAACAAAAGTCTAAAGAAATCTTCGTAACGTTCACAATTGTTTTCTATTGTATAAATATACGCGTAAGTAATTATATAAATATAACATATTTCATGTTCGGGCAGATCAATGTATTGATTGGATGAATGCACAAACTGCATCACAGTCATGCAGGAGTGGCTGATTGATTTATTTAAAGTGATATAATTTACCTTCGTGTCGTTTAGAGTTTAATTTGTTAATGATTCGATTAAAACTTTTTACATGGTGTTGTAAGCGGCGGCATTGAAGGTTTGCTTTGGTAAACTTAGCCTAGCGAGTGGATGAGTTTTCCCATGTTGTTGCAGGCGTCTTTGCTGGGATGATGGTGGTTGCATTATTATGCCTTCTGATATGGTATTCGCGGTTTTAACTGGTCTTGGAGGCAGTCTACTTTCATTAAATTCATGCGGTTTTCCTATTAAAGGTCGTTGAGACTCATAATAAGATCTCGGCCGCGGCTTAAACGTAGCCGTAGTAACGACACCGACCTGAGACGAACTGGAGTTATTGCTTCTACTCTGATTTTTTGATTCAGCGGAAGTTTGGTATTTATGCACCAATCCTTTCACGTTGTGGTCAGTGTAATCACCTGCACCGGATGATATAAGAGGTTCTTTAGTCCCCTTTATCGAAGAAATGGTTTGCACGCCAATGGAATCACCGAAAAAAGATTTGGTTGAATGTTGACTAATGGTGGTTTGCTCATTATGGTGTTGTTCAAGATAATTCGTGTGTTGGGCCACTGGCGAGGAGGGCAAAGATTGATGACTTTTAGTGACTTTATTGTAAATTTCGCTGCCAGCAGCGATCACTGACGCTGTCGGTGACGCGGCACCACTTAATCCACAGACAGCCTTGGCTTCAAAGCTTTTCTTCAAAATTCTTACATTGCCTGAAACGTGATGGCCTTCCTTAACTGTTGGTATCGACCGCAGTATTACGTTGTCTTCGTCGCTGGCAGTTCCCGAGCTTGACAAAGTATTTTTATTTTCAATATCTGACATTGTGTACGAATTCGGTACAGAAGCCGAAAATAATTCATCATTCACAGGTCTGTTACCATCGCTTCGTCTGCCTGCGAGTAAAGCCGGAGTATCACCATGCACAATTTCTTCACTACTGCAGCGTTGCTTATAACGAGTTCGGGATGTAACAGCAGAAATACTTCGAAATAAGTTAGCGTTTCGTTTGGGTGTACTGCAATCGCAACTTGTCTCCGTAGGATCCGTTGAGAATTCTTCTGAAGTGACACCATTTTCTCGGCACACTTTTTTCAGTATCGAACACTCTTCTAACTTTTGTTTGGTCCTTCTTACAGTGCCTAAGTGGTGTTGTTGGGTATTTTGATATGGCCGGGAATCGACCGAGGCAGTCTTATTATTTACATTCAGTTCGTGTATTTGACCTTCAAAAATGGCGTTAGCATTTGTTTGATTACTGTTTGTATATTGACAATTGTTGCGATTAGAGTCATATGCGGCCCAAGAACTATTACGAATGGGTACTCCACATTTGTTATCACCAGAACCCCAGGAAGCGTGACGAGATGGCAACTCTCTTGGTCGCTGTCGGGTTCGAACACAGGCTTCAAAGGTAGTTGCGGCTGGCGCTGATGAATGGGTAGACACTGAATCGATGCTACTATTGGAACCACGTGTAATTGCATCCATTGTTATTCCACCACTTGTAGCAGCCCACGATTGTGTCTTTCTACTATGTTGACGTTTATATTTGCTTTCGTCTTTGGCAAATAGTGCGCTATTTCTTGCAATATTCGAAGTTTGCGTTATTAGCTTAGCTGAAGAAGTCCAAACCGGGCTACTTAGCCTTTTATTAGAAACTGAAAGTCTCCTCTCAATACTTTTTGAAGAATCATCGTCAAGTCTTCCAAAAGACAACATCAGTGACTTTCGATCATCTGTTGATTTTCTAAAGTCTTGTAGTTGGTATGCCTCTAAACCATGTACAATGGTACGCACGGAGGTAACTGGGGCTAAAGATGTTTGTAATCTTTGCGGTGTATGCTTTTGTATGTGTAACACTTGATTTTGTGTTACACTGTAATTTTCTCCATTACTACCAGGAAAACGCACATTTTTTGGCTCATCTGCAATGCTCCGCTCCGGCGTCAGATTTTCAAGACTTTGGCTTTGCTGTTTTATAACCAAAGCAGAACAATTTTGAGATTTTATGGACCTGGGAGATGTGCTGCTGGATCTTCGTCTCACAAACCTTTCAAACCCGACGCCACCTACGCTTCGCATTTTGCATGTGTCTCTTAGATTTGGCGCATTTATGGATGCGCTATCCACCGCCACCCTTTCGATCTCATTGGCATCACCACCAGACTTCGATTTCGAATGGTTAAGAGCTTGAATGAGGGGTGTAGGCTCACTCCCAGGAAGCAAACGTGCATCCTTAGTGCTCTTGAGGTTTGTTTCACTCTTGCTGCGTTGCAGTTTTTCTTTGTTTTTCATTGCGTCCAACATTCCTCGATATGTTTCCAGTTGATTAAGAAAATTTTTGTTGGGTTTTATACAATTACGACGTTCCTTAACATGCTGTAAAGCCCTCTGAAACTCCCAATTATAAGCTTTCATGGCGTATGCTATTACAACCGATGCTGAACGGCTTACACCCATTTTGCAATGTACCAACACTTTGGATCCTTCGGCTTTTGCCCTTGTTATATATCGATATGTGTTGTCCCAATACTTCAGCAAATTGGTTTTCTCATCGTCATAGACTCGTACGTTCAAATAATCGAACATGCCCGGAAAGAAGTTATCTATTTCGCGAGTAACATTTAAAATGTGCCGAACACTGCAAACATAGAGAATGAATTAGAATCAACAGAAATGGCACGGTTTTTTACCCATTTTTTTGTAATTCTTCCAAATTACTAGCATTCCATTCTGATCCTAAATAAACGTGCTCAAAAATTTCGGTGGGTGCATCCATTTGTCCCAGAATGATTAACATTTCCTCGTCGATAAATGATTTATATTCTCCCAAATCCATGTCAAGATGTTCTTCTAAACGGCCGCGTATGTACTTTGAAGTAACCTCGTCTAAATCAACAGACATCATGATTTCTTTTAATTTCATTTTTATTACACTCTCTGTTTCTTCTTTAGCCGTAGGTCTAAATGTACACAGAATTGAAAATCGGGAAAAACAATATTATATTGATGTACAAACTTATTTCTTATGGCATCAGGTGAAGGCGGACGTCGACTCTCTAACGAGTCCATTGCATTCCATTCATTCAAGCATGACTGATCCGATTCTATGCTTTTTTCGTAATATGTCAGCCAATCATGTGAAGGACCGCCGGGGTAAAAATTATTCTCACGGGCCTTTTGTGAAACTTTATGTAACGTTTGTAAAGCGGACCTAAAATCCAGCAGACATTCGCTAATTAGATTTTCATTTGTGCGGAATATGAGGGATGGCATACTTACCACATTGCTTGCACTGATACTGGCTTAAAGATGTGCGTTTTTCCATACACAGAAACACTAAATCCACTAAAAAGTTTTATCGATTATCGACCATTCAATAAAGACAAAATGCGCATGTGTACAACATACCCATCGCCATCTAAATGAATTGTGGTATCTGCTAGAATAGGGACGACGAGACCAACAGTAGTACGTTCATTACAATCTATGCCTAGCAAACAGGACTCCTCTATCCCTTCACATTCCTCGGAGGAAGATGATGTCGGTGAGGAAAATGTTAACGTTGAGTTGGCAGTTGGCGCTTGTACTAGTTTTCCGCTGTCACCCGAAGCATATAGATTTTCCGTTACATCACATTTAACACTATGACGATTTATTAAACTCTCCTCTATATGTTTCGACTGTTGCATTGAAGATTTACAGCTGTCTACTGATAACTGACGGTTAGCAGTAAAGGTTGCTGCAAGCCGAGTCCCTGTTGTCGATGACACATTCATTCTAGCCGAATTATGACGCATTACCCTATTACGTTTTTCGTTAATACCAGGGCGATAACAACAACGTGAAGCAATCACCAAATATCTAGTACGATTGGCACGCTGTGATTCTAATTTTACAGCCTGTAAGAGCAAAAGAATTCCAATTAAACGTTAGGAACGAGTCTGTAATACTAAATCTTACCATCTTTAGGGTCTCTTCATGTCTTATTAAGTAAAACATGGATTGTAAATGTTGTTGTATATCCGAATTATTACTTTGTGTGCTATTTGTTGATCGTATAGAGTCTGTGCTCAAACGACGTTCAGAGTATTGAGGAATATCGTTTAACGCTAATACTAAAGCCGTCCCTTTGCCAGCAAAGAAACATTCACTGAATAAAAGAACGAAAATTACTGTTCTCTTTTATAACATTCTCATTACTATACCAATACTACTACTAACCTCTTCTCATTTTTGGACCCCTCATCATCTTCGGCTTCGTTATCCTGTTGAATAAGTGAAAAATAATTCGATTCAAAAATTGCCTTGAATGGCTAAAACAACTGAATGCATATATATATAAGTCGCAAGATATTAATTCAAATATATTGAAATTCTCGATTAGTTTCGGTTAAGTTTCAATTTACTATTTTTTATTATTTAATTTTTTCGAGACAATTTTGTCTAGACAGAATATTTTATTTTAAATTAATTTTCAATCAAATCCAATTTTTTCGTAATATTTTGTTTATTCTCGGCAACTAATTGTGGACAATTTTCGCTTCAAAAAATGGAAAAATTTTCAGGAATCCACAATTAATTAACAGCGCACTGACATCAACGTGGCGAGTAAGTTTTATAATTTCGCTTTTGATACATCTAATTTTTAATAACATAACAAAAAAAAACCTAAGATGTAAGTAACCAAAAATAATAAAAATATCATTAAAAATTTTCGTATCCTTTTGTAAATAAGCTACTTGTCTGCTGTAAGATTGTGAAAAGAAACAAAGCTATAAGACTATCATTAAAATATTAAATCGTTAGTTACTTTTAAACTGATCGATGATACTTACAACCAAGATTCTATACAACCAAAATTCTATACAACCAAGATTCTTACTGTAAGTGAATGTAATGAGATTTCCATATTAGATATTTACAAACCTGAGAAATAGTACATTTTTACCACCTCAAAACTAAGTAAATTCAAATTTGGCTATGTCCTAAGCCCTAAGATGACGCGACGGAAGGCTATACATCACTGCACGATATTACAATTGCGGAAGGAGATCAAAAAGGAGCATTTGCTAAATCAGTATCCAATTTAAAAATTATTTTAGAGTGACATGTTGTGTATTAAAAGCTACATGTGCATAGATTTAAATAGATTCAACCAACCAAATTAGAAAATCTTACACTTGCCCAAATTCTATTGCTAGACGCATAATATATCAGCAATGTAGAAAATTATTTAGCTACTATAACTTCAATATGTAGAACTTTTTACTTATAATACTCAATAAAACAAAGGTTCTTCATGTAATCATTTATCAAAAAAACTTTTTATTTATGCTTAACAATGCTTAATTTTGCTACATTTTTTTAGCTTTCTTAAGCATAAATAAAAAGTATTTTTGATAAATTGTTACAAGAAGAACGTTTGTTTTATTGAGTATTATAAGTAAAAACAAACACCGCCTTACGCATGTACTGTATCTTTTGCTTATATGTACTTCCAATCCTTACCCTTCTTCTCCTATCAAAAAAGTTTATTGCATTAAAGTCATTACAAATCAGTTGGCTATTCACTTTGGAAATTTTATTACTGGACTCATAGCCACTACATAGCTACTAAATCAGTTGCAAATTGCTGTCTTGAGTATAGGAAAATATGCGTAACTTTGGCTAAGGACTATTAAGGCGTTCTCAAAAAAGAAGATGGCATTAAGGATAGTACTAGTGCACCACCTAATACAGTAAACCATTAAGGCCTGTTTTGCAAAAATCATAATCATATGATACATTTGATAACGACAAAATCTTAAATTCTGGGCAACGTTTGAACTAATCAATGCGTATTTCTAGTCAAAGTGGGTAAAGCTTAATTCAGTATCTGACACTATTGTAAGAAAACAGGCCAAAGAAGTAATAAATTAAGTTCTCTCTGCAATGGTATTCTAAACGAATGCCATATTTTAAACATTGATCTTGCACCTAGTTCTATATCCCTCTCTTATTGACAAAATTGTTTAATTAATATTAAAAGTATTTATCGTTTTTTAGTGCTGATGATTGCGAAATAATAAAAAGACTCAACTCTTGATTTATCTTGTAGGTATTACTAAGAATATATGAAAACATATACATTGTCTAGACGGAAGCTTAATGCATCGTTTTATTTTAGAATTCACAACAAGAAAACTTTAAACAAGGTCAATAAAGCGGGGTTTAAGAAGTTTTTAAGTGTTAAGTGATCGTAAATAGTTGTTTAATATTCAATTTCTTAAAAATAATGTCTATTGTACATAATCCGCAACGCATAAGAACAATACATGGTAGTTGCAATGTATAAGAACGAAGCACGCTAGTTGCTATAAATTTGGAGTTAAGACAAGAGACAAACTATTCATTTGCATAAGGTCGTGGGCCTTAAATGCAGAGGTGCTATTACTTTTTGATAACGGCGACATATCCAATTCTCACAGCTAATACTAATAAAGTTTGAGGATCGTAAGCATCGGAATGCAAATGAACACTGAGAATACGAAAGGCAAAAAAGCTTGCTAATCCTTAATTTAACACCGTATCAGTTACCTATCATAGACGACTCAACTAGTTTCAATTATCGCTAAGGTTTGACATCGACAGTGCCCGAACCGCCCAGTGGCTGTTTTTTGAATAAAGGCAACTATCGAAACCAGTGAAAAGTTATAGATTGTAAGAACTTTAATGTAAATTGCAGCTATTATCTTCCGCATATCCTGAAATATGTGATATACCGAATAGTGCAACAAGAGGACTGAATCGTGGAAAATATATTGCTATTTCTGTTTTCTTGCCAACAAGCAGATATAAGAGCACGCAAAAGCAAAATCGGATTACATACTCAGGACATAAGCAAACATATTGAAAAAAATCCAACTATAAGCAAAAAAAAATATAATTAGTTCACGAAAATGGATCCAAAATAAAGAGTGAAATAAAGATGAGTAATTTTGCCAAACCACTGCCTTATTTCAGCTTTACGAATATCATACGATACATACGTTAACTTACAGGAATCAATATCACTAAATTTCAGTGGAAGTAAATTGAAATTATTTGCCAATTAAAAGCAATTGTAACACAAACGGCAATTTTCTGGAAATTTATAAATTTTCTAAGTCACAGAAACTGCATTTTTATTTTCGGATCAGTCCCCTTGTAGTCCTTTTCCTCGATCTACTTCCACGTAAGATATTTCAAAGGCATTGTTCGGTATCACTGTTTGTTCTAGTCGGCTCTTACCGAATTGGAGCATTGAGGGGATCCAGCAACGCTTGGCGAAGGCTGCACTGTAACTAGTGCCATTATTAGAACTGTTGTTCTATCTCTTAGTACTGGTAGTTATCACCCAAGTAGCGAGTCCGACTATTTGGATTTTTAATTTTTTGCCCGTCAGTTTTGCACAGATTTGCTGACTTCTATCGTTCTCATTTGTTGCACAGATGCATTTTCCAAAAATTCTAATTATAAACATAAACACTTGCTCTTCCGGTACCCATTGGTAACGATCCAAATTAACTACGTTACAATGGATGCACTTTCAATTTTCTCACAAATTTTCCTTCAATAACTTATAACAAAAGAAAATATCGTAATCTTTCATTTTTTTCACAAACACACATATACGTACTGTTTGGAGAAAAACATTAAACACGACGCCATGTTTATGCTTCAAATGTCAAATAATATAAGTAAGAAGTGGTAACAATATCAATAATAACAATTGATTAAATATGTTATTTTAATAAAATATGATCTTCCCGGCGCGTGAACTACAAAACGAACTTGACCAATGCTATTAATTTTATTGAGTAACTATAACCAAGAATTTACATTTAAAATTTTGTATTGTTTTATTTAAGAAGAATATGGCTGCAACACATTAATCAAATGTATTCCCACATGTGGGAATGAATATAAGTGCAGTCCCGTGCGTGATTATGTTTTTCGGAGTAGGATTTTAACTTTTACAACTTTTTACGAGACTTTATGGGAATTTGAAAAATTTTTTGGATGTTTCATTTCATTAAGTAATAAAAAAGCCCCACATTAAATTTTTTTAAATGTTCATACATTTGTTGTTTGTACTTTCGGAATTTTTCTTATTTTCTGTTAGTTGTTTTATTAAATGTATGTATAAATGTTACTTTTATTAAATGTATTTGGAAATTTCTCCTCAATGTAACACCTTTTGAAAAAAAAATTTTGAAAATATCTTTTAAATTGATCAATAAACCGTCTTTATTGCATTTTTGAGAAATAGCGTGTAGTATAATTCTTATAAATAGAATGTAAAATTAGATACATGGCTTTTAAGTTTGAAATAATTCATTTTGATTTGACTATTGTGCTACAACGGCTGCACCATAGTGAAGGATTGCTTCGTCTTTATTATGATTTGACGATTGACACAATGAAGCTTCGCTTATATTCCCAAGGCTAGGAAAGGACTTCAAATGATAAATTTTTTATAAAATGGAATGTTTTTTGGGATGTTTGGGATGGACAATAAATCTATGTTTAGAGCCTATGACATCTGACACAATAAAGCTTCGCTTGTATACCTAGAAATTAAATAAGCAAGTAGTAAAAGTCGCGTTTGTCTACTTTACAATATCATTTTAAAAGAAGTAAACAAATCTGTGTATACAGCTGAGTTATGGTATGAGAACGAACGATCATTTTGATATTCATTGTTGAAAAGAATATTTCTTAAAAACTTTTTGACGTCGTCGGAAATCCATACTATTTTTAGTTGTTACATTATTTAAAAATTACTCTTTACTACAATGCACCTTAAAAAAAACGATTCGATAAAAATATTTCAATTTGAAAATTAATCGCTTCTATTGCCTTTTTCCACATTCTGGAAAATAATGAATAGTATAAATTGATATAAAAAAGAATTGAAATAAGATATGAAATATAAAATGAAATATAAAATTATTTTAAATTTAAAATAAGTTTGGTTTTATGTATTTTGCTATTTTTTTCTTCTTTTTTTATTTGTTTGCATATATACAAAACCACATGTTTTCCCGAACCTATTTTCGGGACAGGACATCAAGTTTGGGCATTGGGAAATCATATGTTCACTTCTGTATATAAACAAGTAACACGCAAACCAAAAAAAATAAAAAAAGCATGCAGACAATTTATTTTAAATTTAGAAGATATTGATTTAATTTAAGTTAATTTATGTTTTCTTTATTAGTAAAGCATTGCATTTCGGACATATAAGCCACAAATTTATTGGCTTAGTCCAACTTTACTCAACAACCCAAAAAAAAAAAAAAAAAAATGTTTTCTTTATGTCATCCAATTTGAAAGTGTAGTTTTCTAATCAAAACATCAAAGCAATTCTTTTGCTTTATTTAACTGTGTCAGTGAAGCTCAATAATTAATCAAAAATTTAATCTGCTTTTAAATTAATTTTTTGCATCATTGCGTTTCAAATATTTATTTATTATTATTTATTGTTTACGCTGATTTAATATGGTAGCGCGACTGGTCACTGTGTATACCACTTGTGAATTTTTAGTCCGAAAAACAAAACGCATCCCTGTGTCAGTTCCCTAAATTTCAAATTAAGAATGAATTAATAATAGTAAATGGCTTTTCAACGATATCACAAAATTTAAGAAGGTTATGGAAATAGAGATAAGCAAAACAATTGCAGTAACACTCAAATGTTGCTTTGGTTATTGCTAGAAGTTTTTATTATATAGCTTAACTAAATTTCTTAAATACACTTACGCTATTATATCAGAATGTGTATTAAAGTTATTGTATTTAGGTTGCTTTACCTATTTCGTTACCTTGGTTGCTACAAAAAACAATGTTTTTAAAATTACGTTCAACTGTATATAGGCTATAACTAGAATTAAATTAAAGTAGGTTATATTGACCTTGGCTTAATTTACGCCAAGCTTTACATCGTGATAAATATGCAAAACATGCAAAAATTAAATTAGAAACAAAATAAGTACCAATAATACTTATTGGGAAGAATGATCATGTAAGTTCATCGTTGCAATTATATGATCAGTCTCGAACATAATTATTATTGCGTTATTTGATTGACAATTTAGAAGGGCCCTTACACGTAGTGTTGTATTTAACTTTTGTATGATTCTAATCTATTTTTATGTAAAATTTTCGCTTTACCTTTATATTACTTTACTTTATCTTTTTATATGTAACTTTAATATTATTTTTATCTTTGAGTTTTATGATCTTTTGAAGTCCTATATATTTACTTTGTAAGTTATGTCCTACCTTCCTTATTAACAAAACGGAATTGAAACTTCTATATTAAAATTATTGATTGTTTTGTTATAGTGGCTTTTTCTCCTTTTGTTTTGGCGTATCTGATAGTAACCTAGCGCGTACGGTATTTCTAACCTATGTTTAGTTTCCTTAGCATAAATTTTTATGTTATAAAATGGGGAAATATTATTTGAATTTTAAAATTTTCAAAGTTGGTTGATTTATGTTCGTCAGGGGGCTGCACTCCTTTTCAAACTTGAGATGTGGACAACCATTAATTGTCGAGCGTAGGGAGCTTATCAGATAACTTGTGCTCATACAATTCGCCCAAACCCAAACTTCCCAGTCGCCAGAGACCATATTCTAGGCGAAGAGGACTCGACATTTAACTATTTTAACTGAAAGAATAGAGTTTTTCTTCTCTTTTCTTTAAAATTGTATGCTTCGTAAATGTATTGGTTTATTCACGTTGTCTACAAAAAAAAAAATTTTATCTTTTTTTAATTGATTTGGGGTCCACGTTCTACTCTGAGACATTCAAATAAGCCGACGACAGAGAGTGTTCGAATTTTTTGTCGTTTAATAGGTGTATTTTTCTCATGCCACAGAAATTGTAAAAGGTAGTTTCCAAAAGCCCACGCAACGTTTTTACATGTCATACCCCAGTGGTGCTTATATCTGCTATATTGCCCCACGAAATATTGGAAATGACGTCAAGAAGAAGACCCTTACACCAAGTTGAATCTTATACCAAGTTGAACAAGAAGAAGATCCTTGCACCAAGTTGCACAAGAAGAAGATCCTAACACCAAGTTGAACAAGATGAAGATCCTAACACCAAGTTGAACAAGAAGAAGAACCTTACACCATGTTGAAGTAGAAGAGGCACCTATGCTATTCAATTGCTTTGCTCGTGTGGAAAACAGCGTAACACCAATTACAAAGAAAAATCAAAAAGTCTGTATCCACGTACAAGCGAAATTTAATCGGAAAAACGTTGACTAAATCACCACGCTAAAAAAATTGTATGAAAAGGGTTGTGCGCATACGAAGGAATCTACATGTGTGTAGCAAGAAAAGGGAACTGTGTTAGAAGCTTGAAATCTACTTTAAAAGGAAAAAAGTGGCAATATATTCGGGGGACAGTAATTTTGATGAGCAGATTGAGTTGTGATTGAAGTGGGATCGCAATACACAAACATTAAATGAAATTAAAGAATTGTTGATTAAAACGGATTTCCCCAAACTTAGCAAGCGTTTGTTGGAACGTTTAACTTTTGGCACAGCTGGCTTAAGGGCTTGTATGCGAGCGGGATTTGATTCAATGAATGATTTAGTTATTATACAAACAGATCAGGGTTTACGTGAGTATATCAAAGAACAACATAAGGAAGAGGACTACAATTGAGGTGTGATTTTCGGGTTTGATGATAGCAAACGCTTCGTCGTATTATCTGCTACGGTATTTGTGCAAAATAAAAATATGATAGAAGTAAAATTAATTAATTATCTGTGTTGTCATTGTTATTTCTTTGAACTAGTACGAGCACGTCTTAAGCCCGATAGCCCCCAGTTCTTTTGTCATTTTATCCAAGAAGTTGTATCGGAATCTTTTTCCATTTTCTGAAGGGGCATTTTCCTATTGATGCATGTTGTACTTGTTTCATAAGCTTTCTTAAGAAACTCCCCTAATTCGGGTATCGTAGTCTCGGATTGTAATAAATTTCTATTTCTATTCGGTGTCTCACAGAGTTCATTGGGTGACCTTAAATTATTAAGAATATATACAGATTCTTGTCTTTGAAATGTCGAATAATCTCGCGACGTTGGGTTAATTTCTTTGGTAGGCTTCTTGGATAACGATAAAAAATGTTTTCGCGCCGTTTCTGGAGTATACCGAGCTGATTGCTCGGTGTTTGTTCTTTTTTTTTTGATTTAATGACAATGAACGATTTTTACGAATCATCATTGGAACATTTAAAGTCGAATGCCCGATGTTTAAATGTTGCCAAGTATTTTGAGATTTTAAAATGGCTTGTATGGATTCATCATCAACAGCCAACAAAGGTGTATCATCAGTCTGTAGAGATGCAAACTGCTTTGAATTATCTTGAGTAAGAACCCATTCACTTAATACGATATTAGCATAGTCTTCAACTTATATATTCGACTTTTTCTCATCTGTTGATAATTTGCCGCTACATCTGAGGTAATATTCTTCTTCCCTACTTGTCAAAGATGTGTTAAAAGTTTTTTTTTCAGACAGCATGCTTTGCTTTTCGGAAATAATTTTATTTTTTATACAAAGTAAATTATTCTCAATATCACAGTTACTTTCGCTTTGATGAAATTTATTTAGCAGGCCTTCCACAAGTTTTTTGCCTTTCTCAGATATTAGCACTTTCTTGCCATTAGTCGTTTGAAAACCTATGGTTTTGTCTACTTTGTCTACTTGTGCACTGGATTCCATCCGATCTTTTATATCTTTCAAGCTTTATATCAGTTTCGTAGTCTTTTTCTTGTAAACAGCCTTGAAATTCTCTTATAACATTTTGTACGGATTTCTGCCCTTCCTCCAGTATGGGTTTTTTTTTACCATTCGCTGTTTGAAAACCTGCAGAAACAAGCGAACTTACCGGATTACTGAACTTGCCCACCTCATCTTGACACATTTTATTTTTCACTTCTTCCAATTCGTTTTCAATAAAAATTTCATTCGCGCCAATTACGTTTTTGCCAAGCACCAAGTTCTTAGAGTACTCTAGTAATATAAATGAAGGGGTCGCTCCAAATTTCTTAATTTACTCTTAGGCGATGCCATAGGACTGTTAAAAGGCGTTGTAGAAAAGTCCTCAAATATTATATCTACTAGTGTTTTATTGTTATTGTCACCACGAGCTCTTTCTGGTTCACCTATATTGTTTACTTCTTTCATCATAACTTCCACTTTATTACAACATTCGATCAACAGTGTATCAGTGATATGAAATTCACTTCAACAAACTGTAAAACGAAATACCATTAACGGAAGGGCAAATAATTACAATTAATTAATTAATTGCCCTTCTGCCCTTAATTAACGAATTGTGTTGTGTGATAGTCAATCTTTACGGGGATGAATTTTTAACGATAAAAGCACTAGTTTATTTTTATGCCAAGGCAAGTGCTGTTTTTTTACAAAATAATAGCCCCAAAAAGTGTATTTGACCCTTTTCAATCGCTACAACAAAATCACACAAACTTAAACTCAAACCAGAAGTTCAAAATTATTTTAACCTTCATAAGAATGTTTTTTAAAAACTTGCAAACATCATTTCATAGTCACAAGCCCAGTGAAAGAAAAAGTTAAGCAATTATTTTGATCACTTGTAATTAAACACTAAATCGTTTCAATATATTAACAGAAAAAGTTACATTTTCACACTGTTTCCATGTATTCCGCTATTATTATATTCATATTGTTGCACGAAATTGTATGCTGATAAGCATAAGTGAATTTGAATGTGGAACATTGTAAACAAAACAGTGACTGTGCTATTATGCTTGTGCTTATTATGCTTTATAATGTATTATTGTAAAATTGTAAAATTCGTTTTGCTGTGATTCGTAGTAGAAGAAGTTGTTTGCTCAAATTTTGAATTTCTCTACTGTCGTAGTAGATTTCACTATCGAGAATTAGATCTTAACTTTCTACAATCATTTCCTAATTTTAAAAATATGTGAGCTTCACAGTTTTTCACAGAGTTTTAAAATTTTTGTGGAGAAGACGCTAACAAAATTCTTCGGTCTCTTATATCTAAAGAATTTGTAAAAATCAAAATTAGAGACTCTAAACATGAACAAAAACCACTCAGAATGTATATGAAAAAAATGTTTGTGTTATTGCCGCTTTTAATTGTCTGGGAGGGCTTTCGAACACTATTTCATCAGGACAGTATTGATGTACAGTGGAGGGTGGTGTGTTAAAGTAATATTTGAAGTATTTTATTCAAACATCTCAATTGTTTAGTTCAGACGATAAATACGCACGGATGTAGTCGTTCCATGTTCGGTGACTGCATTCTACTGTATCATTTTGTGTATTTGGAGAAACTTGAATAAGTTTCCATATTTTTATTTCTGAACGGCTTCATAGGTCCGTAGTTCAGAAACAAAATTTGCGAAGATTGCCTTTGTTACAGTTTTGTAGCACTGATCTGTAATTGGGGTTGTTACCAAATATTTGGTAAAGTCGCAAATCAGTGTGATTGCGAGCTCGTTTTCGCTTTTTGGTACAGGCCCGATGGTGTCAATGACTATTATGTCAAAAACAGTTGGTGCTAATATTAAGGTTATATGGGTTTTTGTACGTGTTGTGGTTTTAGCCATTTGGTATTGTGGTAACTCTTTGACATATTTAGCTATTGTTTTTGTCATTTGCGATCAATGATAGTATCTTCGTATATTCATCAGGGTACGTATGATCCTTATGATCCCTATATGTCTGTCTTCAATGGGATAGGGTAGACACTTCGTCAGAATTTGTTTGACTTCATACTTATTATTATACCCACCACCGAAGCACTATTCATTTTGTCACAATGTTTGCAATACCCAAAAAGAAGTTTCAGAGACACTGTAAATACTTGGTCAGCGTGAAATTCTGAATCGATTAAGCTTTGTCTGCCCATCTGTATATCTGTGCGGTTTGTGTTGTTAACACTCTGCTGCAAAAATGAAGATATCGGTTGGAAGCATTGGAAGTTTCTTCATAACTATGGTAGATATTTTCCAGTGAAAAGGTGGAAAATAAATTTTATCCCATTCAGTCTTTTATAATCATAAATGAAAGCATGAGACGAAGCATCTTACTTTTTCTCAGCATCAGCTGAGTTTGGATATTTCCGGCTAACATCATATTTATTATCGTCGGTAAATATGACTTTATCAATGCATTTATGATTTAGGAATGTTTCCTCATGCATGAAGAAAGAACATTGATCTAGACAGATATCTCTTAACTTTTTGAGCATATGTTGCTTGGAACAATTTATTACTATTCAATCATCCATATAGAGAAATGCTTGTCAGAGTTTTAGGATGGAGAAGGCGGAGGTTAGCACGCGCTGAAAAAGATTTTACTTCAGGTTTTCCTTTCTATAGCCGGGGTATACTCAGGGCTAATCCCAGTCGTTCGTTGTAGGAAAATTTATTGTTAATTAAGAAAACCTTTTATTTGTCGTTCGATATGTTTGCTTTGGTTAAGGAATGTTTATTTTTATTTTACGATTGCTCAGAAGAATTAGTAAAATACGAGCGTAGTAGAGGAAAAAAACGAGCAGAGCAAGTGTGTGATGCGCGACGCTTTTTGTTTTCCCGAAACCGTTAAAATTACCAACTTAGTAGCTCTTCCACCCTCAAAAAATTAAAAAAAAACAGACGCAGTAGCTTTCATTTGCCAAAATATTTATGGCCTAAAGTCAAAAATTCGCTCCACTGTCCTAAATTTATACGTAACTTGCTCCTACATTCCCTCAAATGCGAATATCTCCATTATTAAGAAACATGCTGCCCTCGTTTGTGACGTGGCCGAAAAGTCTAAACCATAGTGTTTGGCAACTTCAACTTGCCACAAGTCTCTTGGTTTTATATATGTATATATATCCATATATTTATATATATATCCATATACATATATAGTATATTATACTGTCACGGATCTCTGATAGTTTACTTGCCACGTTTTGAAACTCTTTTCGAGTGGCTCTCCTACGAAGTTGGTATAGACCAATTTTATTAAACTGTTTGACTTAGTTAACCAGAACTTATTGATCTTCAAACTCCATGCCTCTGGCTTCCCTTTCTATTTAGTGGAGTAGATAATCTCTTATCTGCATAACGGATCATTCAGGGATTTGTTTAACTTCAACACTTCGGAGGAATTCCCGTGATGTCCGGTGCCCTTCAAGGCAGCCGCATAGCACCCCTTTTACTTAATTTATACATTTAAAAATTTTCTTCTCGATGATTAAATCTAATCAGATCTTAGGCGTTCACTTGCAACATGGATCTGTACAAGTGGCGGGTATGCCTCTGTGTTTGCTGAGTACATGTTTTTTTTTCTTTTTTCTTTATTATTTATTTATACGTAAATTATTATTTAATCGATTTTGGTTTTTTTTTCTTTTCTTTACATCTTCTTGTATACTTTCTAGTAGTTATTAATAATAATTAACATAAGATTTACTTCTAAGAGTCAATTGAATTCGACTGTTCATTTATTTTAGTTAAATTTCATGTGTAAGTGAATAAAAAAGTAAATATATGCGTCATTTTCTAGAGGAATCCCATTTTACAGCCCACAAAATTACATTTAAGCTTGTCTCTTAATTACTTTGTACATATCACATCATACTACATCCTTTGATATACCGACGGTATCCATAATGCGAATCGCAATTATGCCTGTCCATACTTTCAATTATAAAAACGTATACGTATCTGCTAGAATATTTATGTGATTATTACTTATGTATGCACTGGTACAGGTTGCCTGCTGACATATCTATTTTTACAACGTTTTATATTGCGAGGACGTTTCGTCCCTTTTCCTTAGGCTGCGGCAGCTCAGCGGCGCAGGGGAGGAAAAAACACACAAGACATTTATTTTTTCGCAGGGGATCTGATTCGTTACACTCTCCCGATACCTTAACGTTAAAATAGACAAAGTAGCGAAAATACTTTGCGGAGGCTCGCTGGCGTCCCGAGCGAGACTCACACGACCTCTTCGTTCGAAAGCCTAACTTCAACTCCCTCTTATTCTCTACTGTCACCCTATACTTAGCCTATTGTATTCTACTATTATCTTAATCTATGCCATTCTATTGCTAGCTTAATCTATTCTATCCTACCCTAACCTAGCACTCCCTTCCCCTCACCAGAGACGGAGAACCCGTGAGCCCAAAACGCGGGACGACTTTGGGTCCTCACAATATATTTGCAACACTTTCATATTGACTCTATCTATCTCCCTGTTGAGTATAAAGGCTGTACACACAAGAGCAAATAGTTTCATAAGTGATATCTATCAATACGCTTTTATATGCTTATTGAATAGCAAACGTGCATTACTCAAGCACGTTTTTCAACACATTTTCCTTCTTCAACCTATTAGATCGGTCCGTGCTACGTTTACATGATAAATAGTATATAGCTGCGTTGTTCTATATCACGTAGGTAGAAATGTTCTTTATTAGTATGTATGGTCAAACGGTACGCAAATATAGAGATAGTTGCTCAATAAATGTACTTTTGCAAAGGCAATTATCTCCACAGAAATGACTTCACGTAAAGCAAAAGATCGTATTAATGCATACAAATATTGCATTAGATAACCTAATTAGTTCCTTTATAATATTACTGATCCTTCTAATATTGCAATGAATAAGCATACACATATACGTTATTGTCCCTTATTTTATTTTGTTAGTCGTATTAAAATATCTTATTCTGGTAATGTAACATTATTTCATAACATTGTATTCCATATACATATATACATATATACATATACATTCATATGTATATGTATACATTACTCCCTACTAATTTATTAGTTCCACGAATATATTATATTGTTACAAACATTAAATCATTAGGCCTAATGACATGACACTTTATATTTATGTAAGTAATGCATATACACTATTATATCTTGTACTTACTAGACATATACATATATATGTATATATATATATATGTATATACGTATATTATAATATAAATATATATATAGTATAATATATAAGTATAGTATAATACTCAATTGTATATATATATTGTGAGGGCTTTGGCCCATTTCCTTGTGCTGGGGTATGCTCAGCGGCACCAGGCTCTGACTCACAGGAACTTTATGTTTTCTTTCAATGTTTAAAGAATAGTTTGACTTTTCAGAAGTTTTTAGTTTGTTTATTCACTCTCTTACTTCGCTTACAATTCATCAACAAATGTTAAATCCTTTTACAATACGAAAGCATTTCAAGACTTTGGCAAGATAAAGCCATAGAACTACACAACTACATAACTGAGCGAAAAGAAACCATAACATAAGTGGGGTATAAATCAGTTAGATGGCTGCTAATGTAATCATCTCACTCCATAAACTCTGTAATCATCAATTCCTACTCGCAACAAAATATACATTATGAGTTTACCAATTTTCTTCTAAACGTATTTAAAGAATCATCGGAGGACTTAACACTCAGTGGTAAGGCATTCTAATATCTAGCAAACGAACTGTAAAAGATCGTTCGGCTGATGAGATAGGCAAACATGGCATTAGTGTTGTTTACTCCTCCGGCAAGAAAGTAACACGAGCACATAAACTTGTGTTTTTGCTAACATGGTATTCAAGCGCTTTAAACAGAATACCGTTGACGAAAAAAAAGACGTGATGTATTGCTGAAGTGATAATTTAATTTATTAAATTGAAAGCAAGTTCATAATAGATCGTTTATCCATGTCAGCGCACGATGATAGCATCATATTCACCCAGACAAAATATGCCGACATGCATGAACAATATCCCAAGTCCTTCACAGGCTATTTTAATAGCATAAACGTACAAACGATACTTGCATAATCATAAGCATATACATATAATGCACATATACATATACACAAACATACTGAAACGCATGAAATATATGTAAACAAACAATGAAAAAATAATAGCATGAATGGACAAACGATAATTATATATGATCGTATGCATGTAAGCTAACACTGTACAACAAAACACTGACTGTTGATCAGGACTACAGCATAATAAAAACGCTGAGTCAATGTCTGGGTTGTTGGTGTGACAAATCCAGAAACTCAGCACTTTTATTATGATAAATATCACTTTATATTAAATAGCATTTTTGGATGAATTAGTTTTTAAGTTAGGATGCAAGAGATTTTCAGTTCTAATAAACTCATCAATGTGTTTCATTAACTTTTACATACAATCTATATATTCTTACATATATAAACATGCTGGCACGCATAAAATATAGAATATTTTGACAAATAATAAAAACTGAATGGATAAACGACGGACATATCGCAAAAATGAAAAGGAAAGATATTTAGGCGTATGTAAACGTAAACACTTATAAAAGGGTATCTATTCGATTTTGTAGAGCTAAACAAGCAAACTGAATTTTAGATACTCGAGAAACCAGAATATTAAGAAAGCATGAAAGTACGACGATTTTGACGCTGTAAACAAAACATGTTATACTTTGAAGTTTGGATAAGTTATACCTTAAACGCTCAGAAAAGACTTCAATACAATAGTTAACTTGCGTCATCAGGAGGGAATAATAAATTTAATAACTTGGAAGTAGATATGCAGGGAGCCTCATTAATATTGGAGTGTTTCGCTCGACAAAAAGTATATGCTTGTTGACCCTGGTTCATTGTCCAAACATAAATTTTTTTTTTCTATTTTACATACATATATACATATATATGTGTACTATCTTATATTTTGTTCTTTCATCATAAATAAATACTATATGCTGTTGCTACATTACAAACGAATGCAATATTTTGCTACTGTATGACTGCTATTTTATTTACTTTTGCTTTATTGTAAAATAAAATTCATATTTACATTACATTTATGTTTACATTACATTTAAATAAACTTCGTCAACATTAAATTGGTTTTTGGTGTAAATTATTTTTCAAAATATTACAAAGATGAAAGACACCTCTGATGACGCTATTCCCCGATAATGTTACTTCTTGACGTAGCGACCCGTCATGGATTTTCACAATACTATGTACGTGCAGTGTTTTCGGGATTCATGTGGATGGGGCCAACAAAACGTCAATACACCGAAAGCATTTTAGATTGTGCTTCTTTATTGGGATAACCTTTTATTGAAAGTTTCCTTCTCTTGTGTTAATAACATGGCGATCTTGCGTCGTTACAATCTGCCAACCTTCTGATCCTGCATGTTTACAATATGCTAATCTTCCGTTTATCTTCCGATCTAGCAGTCTCATGAAAAGATTCAACAAAATTTTTGATAAATGCCTCTACATGCCACAAAAAATAACAACGCCGGCACGCCGTTACATACCCACCCCACTTCCAGGTCCCAGGCCCCTAACTGTCGAAGAATATAAAAAAAGAACACAGAAGTCCTAACCAATCCAACAAACGTAAAGCGTTCGTATGGACCAGCTACTAGAATCCCTCCAGGTTTTAACAAAAATAGAACAAGAGGAACAAGAAGAGGTAGAAGAAGAAAAGAAGAGGTAGACTTTACAGGAAATTGTCCTAAACACAACTTTTTTTAACAAAGCTCCAAGCGTCAAAGACGACACAATCGAAGAGCTAATAGAAAAATTTCAAAATACACATACCTATATAAAATCACTTTAGGACACCATCTAAAATATTTGTCGTCAGTCACCGCTTTTAACGTTGCGCTTGCAATGAAAACAATACCTTGTTTTAATGGTTCAATGAGGTGCAACCATTTTGCAAAGTTGTAGAAATTTAGCAAAGAACCTAAATGATGATGGAAAGACAGAACTTCTTGGGTTCACCTACTCGAACTCTCACAAAATGTGAAAATGGCTATATGGGCAATTCAAGCACCACTTTACTGGATCTATATGATATACTGAGATCCAATTTTAAAACTTCCCAAACATTATCCTCTATTCAGAATACATTAACAAGTATACAGCAAAAGGCTAACATACAAAATTGCAAAAACAAGATCGTTACTCTGATGACATTATTACGTTTGGCAGTAGCTTAAAACGCCGTAATGACGACCTCACTAAAGTATTCTCCCAGTTAAGGAAATACAATTTAAAATTAAATACCAGTGAATGTCAATTTCTAAGACCAGGACTTAGGACATCTTATAACAAAGAAGGCACATCCCATCCCTAAAAATACTAAAGAAATATGACGATTCGTTGCACTATGCAACTATTACTTTTGAAAAGATTGCAAGATGGCTCAATACATTACTAAAAAAAAATCACCAATCCTTTACATGGTCAAATGAGTGTCAAAACACTTTCAACACACTCAAAGAAAAACTAGTAAACCTACCAATTCTCCAATACATAAACTTATAAAACTGTGTGATAAACTATTCATGTTAACAACGGAAGCGGCGGACTTTACTTTAGGAGCAATACTTTCATAAGGAGACATTGAACATGATTTACCAATTTCGTACGTAAGTACTACATTCTCGAAACACGACGTCAATAAGGTTTTTGGTCCTTCACTCATATCGCAGCCTAAACTCATATGTATAAGTACATGCACACGTAACTTAGGCTGATAAGATTGTATGTATAAGACTAGATGTCTATGGGGTTGTATTGACATATTTAACACATACACGGATGATAAGGCTAATACTGCACTGCCAATACTGTACCGCCGCGCGGGGAAGTACAGTATGGGAATTACAGTATTGTGGCTAGGCTATAGATTGGCAACGCCAATCGGACGTTAAGAAGACGAAGAGGACTTCCGCTGTTGTGTCGTTAGAATGGAATAGACATTTTAAGTTTAAGTTAAATAAATCGTTTCAAGTTCTGTCGTAGGCCAATAAAGTAGTTATATAAGAACATGAATGGAGTTGGAGACAATGTTGGAGTTTCTTCGTATGAAGGTAAGAATGCTTGGAATAGCAGCTGACGCTACCCCAGCACCATTATTCGGTTAGGAATTTTTCCTTAAACAGATAAGGGATATAATAAACCCCACAAAGTCCATCACAAAAAAAGAACTACTAGGCATCCATTGCGGCGTAAAATTTTTCAGACCTTAATCTCTTCGGATGGAAGTTTATGTAGTAACAAACCATAGACTGTTAATCTCCCTTCTTATTCATAAAAACTCATCATTTAAAACGACGAGAATTAGAATCGACTTATAGGATTACGAGTTTGATATAATTTATAAAAACGGTTCCCGCAATACAAACGCGGACGCATTATCGCGAATAAAAATAAATTCCGACTCTTCAAAAAAACTAATATCTAAAAGAATAAACGTAGTAAGAAGAGGAAAAAAATTGGACGAAGATAATAATAAAGATAAATATAAAATAGGTAGCAATTGGACCAATCACAACAGCATAATTCAATCGAAGTCTGATCAACTTTACATGTGGAATTGAACGTCTATTCCTGATGACAATAAATTAAAAAAAATCAAATTAGAAATTATCAAAGGCCTTAAAAAGAAGATGGAAATAAGAAGAGAGGAGGACAGTATATTAGTAAGAAACAAAAAGTTAGAAAGTTAGTAAGTAACAAAACTTGTTAAAGGCCATCCCATTTCAAAAAAGTGCTAAAACAATAGCGGAAACAAATGTTGAATAATTTATCTTAAAATTTGATCACTTTATAGTTCTAAAGTCCGATAGCGAAACTGAGTTCACAAGTGAGCTCCTAAATAACATATATAAACTATTAAATATCAAACGTTCTATTACTATTAAATATCAAAATTCGTTTCGGCAGAAAGAAACAATAGAGTTCTAAATGAATACATACTAGCATTTACAAATGATAACAATTGCTACAAATAGACATCCCACTTTTGCTTACAATACAACGTAACCACGAACTGCACTGCATATGAGTTGGTATTTGGAAAGTTACCAACTTGTCAAACGATAAAGTAATGGCGAGTACTAAAAACTACAATTTAGAAGTTTACATCAGCGAATTGACAGCCAGACTAAGACATTCTTTAACAATAGCTAAAAAACTCGTAGAAACAAAAAAAAAATAAGAGAGCTTTAAAAAGCTATTCTAAACAGATGAATCCGTTACATTTAAAAACTGGAGAACTGCTATTGTTGAAAAATGAGGCCAGGAAAAAGAACCAAAAACCATGTGTCATTACACGCAACTGGATAAACTCCACACTTAAAATTAACAATTCCCTAAAAGAGTTTCACAACAACTAATTGAAATCATATAATCCAAACATGAAATATACTAAAGAGTTATTTTGTAAAACCCATATGTAGCAAACTTTGTAAATACTTATAATTATATAATGTAATAAATATAGGAAGTAAAAGTAATATTAAATACTGGGCGCATAGGTTAAGAAATATGCTACTTTACATATATAAACCCCATAAGCTAAGATGTATGTTGTATTTACAAATATGGACACTATTTTATTAGATTATATTATTTACATAAGCACTAAAAAGAAAAAAAAATTTTTATAATTCAATTTCTTTTTAAAATAAAGAAACTTTCTTCTCGATAGGATATGGGAGTAATATATTTAACATACCCATTTGATTTTAGTATAATTAACGTTAATAAGCATATTTATTTTGACCTAATTTGTAAACAATTTTATTTTACTATTAGCGTAAGCATTTACATATTTAATTATTAGTATAAGCATTAATTTGTATTTAACCTAATTTTATATTTAGTAAGGTAAGCAGTATTTTCAATTACATTTTAGTAGATAAGATATACATTACATAAATAAAAACCAATTAATTTATTATCATCAATAATCACAGGAATATAGATGCGGTTTAAATTCAATTGAACATAGAGATTTGATTTGGTTGTTATCCTCGCGGAACATAATTTGCGCGTAGCGCGAATGGTTGGACTTAAAATAATAATTTCAAAAAATTAAAAATATATTTTTTTATCCATCCTTGGCATGATTTTATCCTTGCATTACATGATAATTCCGTCATTTTCATAACAATATAATCCTAGTGTAGGGCTTTATTAGATGGCTTCGTAGGCGCAAAATAGTGTGAAAACTCGGCATTAGTGCCAGTGAGGACTTTGGTTTTAGATATCTCTGGTCGATTTTCGACTAAACGTTTCCCAAAATCCGAATGGCACTTAATGCCACTGTCACTTGTTAATTGCAGTGAAAGTATAGTTCGCATCGCACACGGCTAGAAGAACAACTAATTCCGTGCCTGCAAGAATGAATAAATTATAAAATGTGTGTCATGTTTTAGCGTAGTAATAAGTTGCCTTTGTAGTTATAACATTATGAATCAGAATTAGGAGGAGACACAATATTAATATGTTATCCATCTACGCATTGTGGAAGATTCCAAATAATTTCCAAATCATCCACGATGCATTTCCTTCCACCCCGAGTTGTTTGGCAAAGACATGTAAAACGGAACAAAGACATTCTATCAGACGCTATAAGTATTTGACACTTCCTCCATGAGCCAAGTATTTGCAAACAACACAAGGTAAATGTGTAAAAGGAGAAACTTAGAGCAGTTTTAAATACAATTTGCACTTACCCGATATGGATAGTCTATACAAAGATTTCATTAACATCTTCTTCGTCAAATTTAAAAGAAGGTCAAATATTTCAGTTTCAACAGTAACTTCAACTTTAAATTACTCGACATCAATATAATACATATGGTCGAAGCCGTGTAACAATGCTATCTATATCCTTGCTGTCTGCCTGTAGAAAATTATTAACTGCAGTAAATTTTAGGGCAACTCGAAAGTGCCACTGCAGGAGGATTTGGAGGCATTTGAGGCCGATGTAGGTGCCTTGCTGAGTTAGCTAGTTCGTGAGATGTGGGAGGGGTTTTATATTTTTGGCTCACTAACACTCTTCGCACTGTTATAACTAAAAGAACAGCACGTACGTGCCCTTTAACGAACACTCAGACGGACATAACATAACATGGACCTTTCCATACCCGTCCGGCCTATGGTCTCTTTCGGTCCATGATGTCTGTGCGAGATCCCGACATTGGGTCCGAAGAGTCCTTACCTAATTTCCTCTCCTATATATCAAAAATGCAGGTTACTTTATTTTCTTTTCTGTTACAGTTTATACAGAATTTATTGTATTAAAATTTATAAGAGTTATCGATTAATTTATTTAATTGTAAATATGTGTATATGGATGGATGTAACTATATATATAAGTAAATATGCACATGAAAATAAACTTTTATATTTAATAACAGTAAATCCTTATAATTAAATTGTTTAATATAAATACAATTAATACAAATATAAGTGGCCACACTTACGTGTTTTATTATACTTAGCTGGCTTCTAATTAGCCATCATAAAAACCATAGAACCATGATTCACGTAATAGAAAGGAAAGATCAAATTCAATTGGCATAAAATTAGCAGCACAACTCATAGAAAATAAGCATACTTCAATTATATGTTATTT
This sequence comes from Glossina austeni, assembly GCA_000688735.1. Taxonomy (NCBI): domain Eukaryota; kingdom Metazoa; phylum Arthropoda; class Insecta; order Diptera; family Glossinidae; genus Glossina; species Glossina austeni. The sequence goes on from KK502621.1 coordinate 80,004, forward strand.
CCATCAAATAGAATTTTAAATAAATCCAAAAGATGCAAAATTAATAAGGAAATGATTTGATAAGAGATATTTAAGTCAGTTTCCTACTGGTAACCTTTGCTGAATTTATCGAATTTATACCAGATAATTTCACGATTTTTTTATTTATGAAAGCGTTCCAAAGTACCGTCGGGGCTATCTGTCTATGTACACAAGAGGGAACTTTATTTCTATTTAGAAAAATTTTTGCAACAGCTTAAAAAGTACAGTTAATTGATTATTTGTTATTATTGTCTATTCATGTATTATCAAATTTCGACAATTTGGCAAAGAAACTTTCTCACACCTTTTCTTTTTTAGTACCTTTTAGTTTGAAAGCATTATTCTTTCATTAATTATTGATATATACAGTTTTAAATAAAAATTTCGAGCTAAATGAATTCTTCAAGAAGTCAATATATTCCAATAAAGTAACGCCCTTCGGATTTATGGTACGATTGCAATTATAGTGCTTTAATATTTTGAAATTAATTGTATTAATGTTACACAAATTCCTTCCAAAACCTCTCCTTTGTAACAATGTGCACACATAGCCCGTATATGCAACATAGCACTCTTTTCTTATCTACTCAGCAAGTCTTTGCTTAATGTGAAAAATATTTGTTTTTCGTAGCTTCACAAAAAAAAAAACGCCGTCTTGAAGCATATATTTTAAGAACAAATTTACATAAACTTCCACATATTTTCATACAATTTCACTTTTCTTTTCGCCGTCATAAGACCAAAAACAGAAACTTCTTCGTTATCTATTGCTCTCCTCCTTCTCCACCACTCAAAAAACGGACACATCAAAACTATGTCAAAACAATATCTTTAAGTGCGTGAATTTAACAATCAGGCAGAGATGTATTCTTAGCAAACCAAAATTGCTAAGTTAACACCATCTATCACAGCCGATAGCAAAGAATCCATTGATATCTTCAACGCTTCTACATCGTTCCTATTATCATAACTCAAAAAATTGAACCTGCTGAAGATTGGTAATTAAATACTATATTATTAACTATAGTGTGAACTTACTAGGAATAATTGATATCGCCTTTCGTTCGCAAAAAATATCTTTTTTTCTTTATTTCGTGTATTGTTTCAAGAAATTTTTCACTACTTATTGTACCTCTTCATAAGCGTTTACGCAACCAAACACTAACCATATGATTTTGCTTTAACATCGCACGCAATATGTATGTTGAACTGATTTTGTGTTCAGCGCTTTATTTGGTAATATTATCGCCGAGCCACTGGAACTCAGGGTCGTCAGGGCGCTGAGTGCATGTTTCCACACTCCCACATTATCATCGGTCACCGTGGGGTTAAGCTTACAAGGCAGGTATCCACGCTAAATACCTAAAGACATCTGTCACGTGCCGACAATAATCTCAATTATAGTAGGGCAGTAGAATTTCGGCTTGCACGCACTAATCCCTGATTCACCGTGGGCGGCATTTAATTAGTGCAGGGAAATTTTGCTCTCACGTTGAAGCTTGAGAGCATCAACCCGTGATTCACAGTTGGGGGCCGCAGTTGAGGGAAAGTTGGAAAATTTATAAATATAATTACTGCCTTTCTACGCATGTAGAAAATGCTGAAATCATCGTGGGTTTACGCGCTCCGCAAGGAAGGTCTAATTACATATCTCATCAAATAATCATTCATCAGAAAACTGCAGGCTGTGCAGAGGAATTGCGGAAAAGACTTGCTCAATTCATCACCACCGAACGTAAAACTAAAGAAATTATTCGATTCTCGAAATATTAGGCGGAGTAAGGGAAAGCGCGAGCACGAAATCGGTGCAAGCGTTAAAGGTAATAATTTCTGAAGAAGCTACGCTGTCAATCAAAAAGAAGCGCACCTTCATGGAAACTGTCCTCAAATGGATGCAGGCCAAGATTCATTTACTTTTGCTAAAAGAATTAAAAACCTAAATGAGTCCTGTGTTATTAATCCTCTAGGTTTATTTATTTATTTGTTTATTTCTTTACACAAATTCAGCTAAACTAAATTAACAGCCATATTCAATTGACTCTTAGATGAAAATCTTATACGAATTATTATTACAACAAAACAAAAAGAAATAATACATGTATAATTAAATAGGAAAGTAAAAAAATAAAACGAAAATAAAAAAACATGTGCACCTGTGATGCAGAGTCACACCCGCAATCGCTAGAGATTTAAATTGCGAGTGAACCTCTAAGCTATTACAAATATGCAAAAGGTTGGCAAACGATAACAGTGAAAAATACCATGGTGAGATTTTAAGATTGAAAATTAGCTTAAATACGACATAGGCAGAGCGCTCCTATTAGGAACAGCGATTTCGATAGACTTTAAAGAGTCCGATATTGAGATTAAGTGAAAGGTATGGTATGGTTGCTGAAAACAACTCTGAACGGATTGAGCAGCTCAGCTTACTGGAGGTAAAGTTCTTAAAAAAGCGATTAGGGATATTAAAGCTGATTTAACTAAGTAATGTGTGCGAATCGATAGCACCATTAATTAATTAATTAAGAAGGAAACACCAACAACAAATCTGCGTTTTTCAAGTGACCGTAAGGATAACACGCAACCTATTTTCATAAGGTGGCAGAGAGACAAGCTAATACCAAGCTAAATTCCTAAGGGCAAAGAGCAAGAATTGCTTTTGAGCGAATTCGATTGAATCTACATAACACCTGTAGGAAGGAGACCACACAACAAAGGTGTACTTAAGTACTAGTTTAACTAAGCACATGTATAGCCTTTTTGCACTGTTAGAGTCCTTACGCTCTTTGGACTACCTCTTAATGAAACCTAGCGATAGACCTAATTTTACTTAAAGAGAGAGCTCAATGCGCAAATGAAAACATAATCTTTGGTTGATAGAATCCCTAAATCGATGAATGAATCAACGTTTTCCAACTTGTGTGAATCAATGAAATACTCAATATTGAATGATTTTCTTCCTACGAAAGAAAGCTTCTTGCATTTTTCTAGATTAAATTTCATAAAATGTAACGAGGACCATGTAATCAAATTATTTAAGGCAATGTAATATACATAATTTTTCCAAATTATTTTTAAACATACTTAACTGCATAATTTTGCAAGTTATATTAATCAGGTTACAATAAAAAAAACAAAATTTGCAATCGGAAAACTAAACTCACTAATTATGCCAATATGTGAAATTGACATTTTTCAATGACTTTATTTTTTTTGTTATTGTTATTCTTTTAGTTTTAAGAAATATTTTACAAGTTTTATTTTAATCAATAAATAAAAACCCTTTCTCTCATACAAGATATTGCAAACTTTTTAGTAAGTTCTTTGACATTGCTGGGATAATTGCAATCAACATTGCATTTCCTTAACCTTGCCTTTGAGTAGGCAAGACTAAGTATTCATTCATTTTAAATTATTTTAAATGGAATTTATAACATGGCGATCCTGACGAACTTTCTTGTACACGAAGCTTTTTGTACACTACAAGATTGCTGAATACTAAAAAAAAAAGAAAAAAATTACTAAATTTCTCTACATACAGTGTTTTATATAATGATCCTGCTTAATTTTAAAATTAAAAAAAGAAATACTTTTAATGCCTAACGCCTGCTCTATTTTGGCAAAATTAAAAATTTCTAAAATAAATTAATCGTTTGAGCAAGTTGATCAACCACCAATTTACATTTCAACATCAGTAGAAGAATATAGGAGAAGGAAAGAAAACAAGATTATTAATGCCAAACCTACAATGATTAAGAAAAAGAAACATCGAGGCTGAAAGAAGATCGAGTACGCCAAAAAAACTCTAGAAGTACATCTTTTAATGAACATTGCTCAAAGATTCCATAAATTAGTTTTTGAAACTCAACTGAAACAGCTCAAACCAAACAAGTCAAAGAAGAGCTCGCTGTAAATAATAATAACTCCAACAGTCAAATTGCCTCACTTTCTTTCTTTTTTTATTTATGTTATAAGATTAATAAGTATTGTAAGTCCTACGTTAATAAGCGCAACTTCATTTAATGCGAGAACAAAGGCATAAAATTTTCATAAATATACTCACCTCACCTTTATAATTACTTAAATGGACCAATTGTTAGCTGAGATAAATATAAGTTATGCGGACTACAAAAAAGAGGGTGCAAACACATGCACAAAATCCACACTGCAAGAAAAATTAAATTACTTAACCTCTTTGCAACCCAAATTTTCTGTTCATATAAAAGATCCAAACACTAAAAATGCAGATTTTGTGGAATACAGACAAAACTTCTAGCAATTCACCAAGTACTACACACCCAATTAACATAAGATCTAGTAAATCTAGACAAAATGGCGGACTTCAATATAGAACTTGCTAGAAGAGTGATACCTGAATTTAAATGAACTCATAGAGAATTAGAACAAGTTTTAGGTATTACCGAAATTGCTGGCCAAATTTTCCAGCAATGTTCGTACTGACATTACTACCTCAGAAACACCTACAACCTCGAACAACTAAAAACTATAGCAATTTCGGTAACAAGAAAACTTTACCCCAAATACACAACGAATTTAATTGTATTACACAGAGAAACATGTCCATTCCAACCTACCGTGACAAAATCTTGAATGCACTCAGTGAATTGAATTCAATACAAATCAAAAACTTACCTAGCTCTACCTCATAATTTGAAAAGCAAATGGTAACCATAGTCAACAATCTATATGTTCTGTCCATTTTTAACCAAGGCCTAGGGGATGAGTAAAAACCCACTGCATTTGCTGCATAACTTTCTACATTTCTCGAAGCTATTAATGTTGCTTTACAGGCAGACAAAATTTTTTTGTCATCAGCCGGGATTAATTATTTCAAAACCAACACAACAAGAAAATTTACCAATTTCAATTCAACAGTTACCAATTTCAATTTCAACAACAACTTCGCACAACAAAACAACTATACAAATAAGCTTTCTCATAGGTTTGCGACCAACCAATATTAAAAAAAAATGCCAACCAAACAATCGAGAATACTACAACAATTTTTGTAGATCCTTCCAACTACCACAATCAAAATTATACCAAGAACAACACCAGCAGCAATTGTGCCATCCTACCACACAATTTCCAATTCTTCAAAATTCTCGATTCAAGGCTATATAAGATACAACAATAGCAACAACCGTTCTAACTCATCATACCACGTCAATTCTCGTAGAAATCAAAGCTATAACCAGAGAAACACTTACATGGTGCAAAACCAGGGAAGCGGCAGAAAATTCCGGGAACCAATCGCTAACATTTAATCAACATCCGAGGAACTAAAAAATTGTGTAACACTCACAATAGGTAACTGTCCAAAGTCCTTTACCTTTTTAGTTGACTCATGTCAATCATGCAGATATTAGCGTATACAAGCAAAAAATATTAAACTGCTAGTCAGAACAGGTTGCTGTAGATTAATAGGTATCACAAAGGAACAAATTTATTCTCTTGGTTTCGCAAATATAAACATTAAATTAGAAGGTGACCAAAAATTACAGACTGCCACATTTCCAAACTCATGATATTAATAATCAGGTCAATAAATTGCTACAAAACAAGATTATGGAGCCATTTTTCCGTATAACTCACCGCGTTCTAGTCCCCGAAAAGCAAAACAATTGAGATTATTTGTTGACTATACGAAACTAACTCACAAAATTGTAAATGACAAGTTTCTTTTAAGACGAATAGAAGACATGCTAGATAGACTAGGCAAAGCGAAATACTTTAGCACCCTAGAAATGGTAATTATTTCCTTCAAATTAAATTGGACGCCGAACCACAACCGCTCGCAGCATTTTCGCCTAACAATGGCCACTGTCAGTTTACAAGATTACCTTTCGGCCTCAAGATATCATCTAATAGCTTCCAACGCACTGCAGCACTTTAGAAACAGAACATTTGCTATACGTAGACGACGTAGTAGTATAGATTAGTAGTTTACGACGCCATAATAACAACCTTGGTAAAGTATTTGCAAGACTCGCGCCATATAATCTAAAATTAAACCCTCAAAAGTGTAATTTCTTACGTAAAAAAGTTACGTACTTTGGACACTTGGTCACACTTAAAGGAATAAAACCGAATCAAAATTTGAAATCATCAAAAACTATCCTATCCTACGGATAACGGTAAAAATTGTATATATTTATAACAACAATATTATACACATTGTAACGTCCACGTATATACGTGCAGGAGGTTTTGGTCGGTCGGCTTTTTCTCTGCTCTTTACAAGAGAGCAGTGGCCCATAAAATAACGGAGTTCTGTTGATCAGCATTTCTTTTCATAATTCTCTGCTCACATAACAGCACCATTTAAAGAGACGGGCGGTCTGCTTTGGAGAATGACGAAAACGACTTGTCGCGGTAGAATCAAAAGTTTTTTGTTTGGCAAGCAAATATAATGTAACTCGTCAAAGAATTAAAACGGATATATGATGCCAATAAAAGAAATCAAAATTAAAATATAAGTAAAATTATATTAAAAAAAATGAAAATATTGAAAAATTAGTAAAAGTACATTAAGAGTAGCATAAATCCGTTTCGTCAAATTTGATAGAATTTTTACATTGAAATTTATTGTTTTAAACATTAATGAAATACAAACATTCATATAAATAAATATCGAACGATGAAGTTAGAGTTAAGTAAAGTGAAATAATTCGACAAATAGCGAATTGTGATTTGACGAACAAACTATACTCTAAATCTAAAAATACACGACTTTAAACAAGCCAAGCAAAACCAAAAAAAATGTAACCGTGCAAAGAACGGCAACTATATGTGTATATAAATTCGTAAGACGTATGTGTAAGAAATTAAAACATATTCCAATGCGAAATGATGGAGGAAGAGGAGGAGACATTGGACGCGTTCTATTATTTTCTTACATGAAAAGATAAGTTAATTTGCTTTCATTTCTTTTTATTTCCTTTTTTATGGTATGTATAATTTTATGATTAAGGACTAATCCATGTACACTTTCTAGTAAGTCTTGAATTTTTTTTTTACTGAAAAAATAATAAGTGGCAATAGTGCAACATAAGAATATAAAAACAAGTTGGAAGATGTACGCTGAGTAGAAGAAGAGAAGCATTCGTGAGAAAGTTGTATGTAAGTGAGTGTCTGTATGTGAGTGTAATCACGAACAAATAAATACATAGACACAGCCTAAAGGACAGGAGAACAGTCCCGACGGACCGTAGGATTGTTATATGACGTCACGCCATTAGGGATTCCGATAGGTTCAAATTATTTATAATTAATTTTTGTATTAAGATATATAATTTCTACTCAATTTAATTCCTTCTTTATATTATTTTGTGAACATAAGTTGGTCGTCCCTTTTTTTACAAAAAAAGAGTGGCGTCCATCGATTGCTAAAGGATTATTTAACTATATTAAAAGCTTCCTTTTTTATTTCTGTACATATATATGTATACATTTATGCATTAATATATATATCCAATTTAATATATGTTGGTCGGTAAAAAAATTTTTCTTTGTAAAATAGAACGGCATTCAAAAAGAAAAAAACAAAAAAGAAAATAGTAATACAGTTTCTAGTGGTCCTTTTCGCCCACCTTAATCATTATAGCGTTTAATGAGTCAGATTACATAACACATGCATATTTTTCTTTTGTATTAAAATCAATCAATTACTTTGATGAGAAATGAGTTCCACCACCTGTTGGAATATAAAAGAAATAATCTTGGCTTTTACGTCAAACTTAAATAGAAATCTTGGATTTTTTATCAAACTGAAATATAAATGAGAAATGAGTTCGACCACCTGTTGGAATATAAAAGAAAGAATCTTGGGTTTTACGTCAAACTTAAATAGAAATCGTGGGTTTTTTATCAAACCGAAATATAAATGAGAAAGGAGTAGCATGATACTTTTAAAATCACAAATAAAATTGAAATTTCAATGGAAATTAGAATTAAACTAGAAAGCAAAAGGGTGAGAGAGAGATAAATATGGAGAAAGACAAGGATACGAAGAGAAAAGGAGAGAAGGGCTGGTGTTTGGTGTTTGAGAGAAGAATTAAGAAACGAGACTTTAAAAGTTTGACACTCTCTTCTAATCTACCTATGAGTATGCACGTGCGTAATCTATAATTTAGCTTTATAGTTTCAATAGTAAGCATTGGTAGCAAGCAAAAGCAAATACAGTGGGCCCTGGTCAATAGTGATGATATTAATTTAATGGACTCTTAACGATTATTTTTGCTTTTGGTTTTTATGAATGTGCTTATAAAAATGATATACTTTACCGAGATTTTTTTATTTATTAAAGTGGAGTTTCTTTCTAAAATGACTAGGTAAAAGTATTTTGTTTTCTCATTAACGAAATTTTTGTGACACTAGTGAAACCGAGGTTTTCAAGCGATGGGCAGGGCAGTCAAGGAGGAAACTTTGGTAAGGTGTGAAGTGCTAGTATTCTTGGAATTTTTCTGCCAGTAGATAAAGTCTTCAGGATTATCCCATCAAGTGTGGTGGTAAGCATTGATCAGGCAACAAAGTGGATGGTTCTCTACTAAGTTTCGTGCTTGAGCGTACAGCTTTCTTTTTTTCATTTGGATTTCTAATGATGTGCCAATAAAGTTATGAATTTAAAATATAAGCTGGCTGGTCATTTGAAAAATGGGTATTCCTTTTGAGGGTAGTTATCAGACGGGGAGACCATACATTCGCAGCATTTACGCGCACACTGCATTACATCGATTATCTTCCTAAGCGAAACCAATATAAAATGTGATCTTTATATTTAAAAATTTTCAAATGACGGTTTGTTGGTTTAATTATACCGTTTAACATATTCTTCTGATTATTTTGGTAATACAAAATAACTAGTGAACAGGGTTCTTCTTAATATAAAAAAAAATATTACTTTTTGATATGTAATATATAGATGTAGATATTCATTTTCAAAATGATAATTCATCAATAATTTTGACCGCACAATAGACATAAGAATATATATTTGATTGAATGCTAATCTATCCATTTCTCCACTTACTTATTACTGTACATGTAAATATTTCTATATGCACACATATAGGTATTTTTATATGATATTTTTAATAATTGTCAACTGTACAACTATGTATACAGCAGATACTAATATTGCGTGATCTTTTTCCCTTTTTTCTCTCTTGTTGCTTTTGAATTGCAGTGTCCAAAACACGTGGATTGTACATTTTTTATTGACATTTTAATTTTTTTTTCTTTTTTTTAGGCTTTATTCAAGAATTTGGAATTACTTTACTCAAAATTTGTAATTCTTTGTTGACCATTTTTTTGGTTTTATTTTTATCCAACCAGCTTAGCAACATCACGTTGCTAAAGACTAGTTTCGGTGGAGACAGTTTTGTTTAGATATACATAAAAATATTTTAAATTTGCTAATAATAATTAGACTAGATCCCAACATTGATAATATCGTGACATACTCACTACTCTTAACGGAAGTTGCACTTTTGGCAAACACACAATTCTACTCTCCTATTGAATACATCGGCATCGACACGGTACAATCAAATCTTTCAGCATCATTTGGTAACACACAAGTTACATCGGCAATGACATCGACACCAAGTCATGACGCGACGAGTCCGATAGAAGAGCGTAGTATTAACGAATGGCAGCCTACATCGCAACCATTGGTTGGAACTTTAGCTAAAACCAATGAAATTAATTGAAAGAACATTGTTGATCTTAACCAGCGGCAGGTTAAATTCGATGGGTAAGAGAGGCTCTCATCGTAGAAAGCTTCATTTTTCGCATTGAGAGACTAAGAGAACAAATCAAAATCAGTTGTGATGAAATGTTCGCTGAGTCTCATTGTCTGATGACTGGCAATGCGAATACATGGTACTGGCAACTGTTGGAAAACCACGGGGGCGATCCATCATTCGATTATTTTGCGTTAAAAAAGGACTTAATTGATCAATATAAAACAGCTGACTCTGACTACGAATTAATCCGCGAAATAATGGAACGAAAACAAGGACCAGCCGAACCCTTTGATGAATATTATAACATTTCGAAAGAAGAAAAAAATACCAGAGCAAGAATTGATTAAAATTATTAAGTCGAAATTCAAATCAAGTTTAACGACTCTCATTTTTGACGTCAAAGACGACAGTATCGCTGATTAAAAGTCGAATGCAAAAGAGCAGAATTTTAGACAGGTAAATGAGATTAGTAATGATGACTAGAGCGGCAGTTGTAATAAGTCTGTGGTGATAGAATCAGCTGCTTCAAACCAATTCAAGCCAAAAACAAATACGTTTAAAGAAAATGTCAAGCAGGAGACGTTCCATGCAGCAAACACTAACCCTGCACAATCTGTTATGAATACATCAAATCCCACAATGGGCAGGACTTTTTGTTCTTCGCCGTTTCATGTAACACTATGTTTCGTAGGCGGTATGCCTTAAGATTATTTCCTGAAATATAGTGCAGAAGCATTGAAAACGAATCGGTGTAGGTATACCTTCCATAACATGATCTGCTTTGCTTGTGGAAAGGATGAAAGTTAATGTCGATTTCAGCCAACGGGAAATGGCAGACTGGCGGAGGAGTCCAGGAGCTTTTGCCAAGCATGTTCACACCCGAAAAGTCACCACGGAAGATTCTACAAAAGCCGATATCCCATCGTTCGTCCACATCTAAAATTTGGTCCCTGCAAAAGTTTGAAACAAAGTATTCTAGAATACCAAGAGAAGCGAGAATTAATTATTTAACGAAGAGATTAGGAAGCGAAGAATCGTAACCCGAAGACATAAGAAGATATCAATATTAGGGGAACATCAGGGTTTAAACAATTTCGATGGTGTCTATTACCCACCGTTATTACACAGAAGGTCGATGGCAGACCATTCGCTAAGACGAGAGTAAATGGAGTAGAAATAGCATTATTAGATACTGGTGTTAGTGTTAGTTGCTGCGGAGCAAGAGCTATGGAATTCTTAAAAGAACGTCGACACAGAATTGTCAAATTAAAACATCAACGAGTTAAAACAGCGAATGGAAATGGAAGGCCTGTAGATGGTATAATCATCAACCAGTCGAATGTGAAGGGGCGATATGTGATATGAAATTTTTAACAGTTCCAGGATTCTATTTTGGCATTGATTTTTGGACAGTTTTTGGTGTGTCACTAGCGACTAAATGATGTCAATATACTAATTCTCATCTTTGCAATGCTTTAGAAACTATAAATATTGATGATAATAAACCACACACAAGTGTGAACGTAGTTCACGAGCTTAGCGTTACACACTCGAGTTTCCTAGAAAAAGTTAAACAGACTTTGCCGTCTTCTCATTTATTAGCACTTGGCGAAGCACCTTTAGAAGAACATGAAATCATCGTCACTGATAAAAAAAAGTATTTTTTTTTTATAAGAAACATTTGCATTTTTTTTTTCTAAAAGTGTAATATGCACAAGTTTTCCAAATTACTTTCAAACGTACTTATCAGCATAATCAGCAAGTTACATTATTTAGATGACACTAAAAAAAGCAAAAGTCGCAATTGCAAAATAATAAGCCGCTAATTATGCTGATTTACATTTTTCTTTCCGCGTTTATAATTTTCAAATACTTATGAATTAAAAACGTAAAATTCGCATTTTCCAACAATTTTACTTATTTGTGTTATTGTTATTCTTTTAATTTTAAAAACGCTTTATTTTAATTAATACAAACATTCTCTCTCTCTAAAAAGCACTCAAGATAAAAAATACTTTTTAGTAATTTCTTTGATATGCAGTGACAATGCAGGTCACTAACCCTGCCTTTGAGCAGGCAGGGCTAAGCAATTATTCATTTTAAACTATTTTTAACTGCATTTATTCCATAAAGGTGAAGCTGTTACGAATGCTATTCCAAGGAAAAGGAACAAAACAGTTTAGCATCGTCAGCGTACATTAAGATTTATCTGGATCTCATCACCGAGGGGTGACAATTAATCTATAGAATAACCAAAATGGGCTTTAAGTGGCTGCCTTGAGGGATGGCAGACGTCACGGGAAATTCATCCAATGTGATGAAGTTAAACAGAACCTTGAATGATCCCTTATGTGGGTAAGAGTTTATCCATTTCACTAAGAACAAAAGGAAGCTAGTTGCCTGGAGTTCAAATATCAAAAAGGTATGGTTAACTAAGTCAACGCTTCACAAAAATCGGTGAATACCATATCCGTGCGAGAGTCACTAGAAAAACCTTGAAAACATGGCAAGTACACTGTAAGAAATTCGTAACAGTTAATCTTTCTCCTCGAAAATAAAGCTCGAAGTACTACTAAAGCTCTGAGTTATATCGAAAAACAATAAACAATGCACGATGTGGCAACGCTTTAAAGCAAATTTCCTAAAATTCTCCATTCAAATTGGGTATCTAGAGAGATTGGACGATGAAATACATTTTCAACCACAACGGATCAACGAAACTTTTCAAGATAACGTTCTTGCAATAGCTAACGCGGTACACTAGGATGGATGAAAAGGAAAAATTACAACGGATTTTCCGGAACGCACTCCCTGATTGCAAGTGACGTTTTGAAGAAGTATTGGAACTTGCAAACGACCTAGAGAACGTACCCAAAGCAAGATCATTTATGTCCCATCCTGCACAACGTCAATTGGTAAAGACGAGAAATTATATCCTGTCAATAGTCGATATAACTAACATCTAGCAGAGGAAATGACAGATGATGTCATTCAAACGACGATCAGAGAATAGCCGCACAAGGACAGAATAGTAATCCATAGTCGGAAAACTCAGGCGGAACACAATTGAAAACAAGCGATCGTAGATAGCAAAGAGTACACAGTAGAGCAATTTTGACTACACTCGCCACCTGTCAGTTTTGAACGAGACTTTGATTGCATTATCGAACCGGCAAAACACTAACGGAACACGTCGAGAATCCCAAAATAATCTTTCAATGATTGGGGGATGGCAATCTCTAAACAAACCTCAAGAAACGTGAATTCGAAAAGACCGAAATCAAAACGGATATCGACGAAATTAAGGCCATTGCTGACTGGAAGATTCAGTTTCTTGCGATTGTGTGGAAATTAATACCAAATTTCACAAATATCGTGAGTCCTTCAATTAACTTACTCAAAAAGGAAAATATTGGTCCTGGACTGAATCTCAACAGTTCGCCCATAAATATCTGAAGCAATAGCTGATAGACGCGGCAGGTTTAGAGTACCATGATTTTTCTAAAAACTTCGTTTTACAAACCGGCATCTTGGAGATGATCTAGGTAACTGTAATATGGTGTTTGGTTTAATAACGTCTTTTTGCGCAAAGAATGCAACCGTGTATTACCGAGATTGTGAAGTTCACGCGCTAGCTAGAGTTTGAGAGATGATATTTTGGGGCGTTTTTTTGAAGTTTTTGCTTTGGCTGGTTATTTAGTAGAGTGGATGGAGAAGACCGAAGAAGAAGGAGAAGAAGAAGTGTTCTTCTAGACGGAAAAGAAAAATTGTTTATATGAAAGGGAAAGTAAAGGTATTAGTAAAATTGCGTCTGAAGTGAATCATTAATTTACTTAAAAAGAAAAAAGAGGTTTATGGGTCCAAACTGATACCTACAGGCCTAATCCATTTCCTCTAACAAACAAAAAAAAAAAATAAGGTGAAAAACAGAAATAATTTATAATGTTTGAAAAAGAAAATTTGTTAATGAATTAATTTCTGGGTAAACATGTAGACATTCAGTTTGAGTAAAGAAAAGTTTTAAAAGGAAAAATTGGAAACTGATTTAAAATATTAAAAAAAACCATTGCTTATCACGATAAAAAAAAAAAAAAAAAGGAAACAATTTTTTATATATTCCGAAATTGCAAAAATTTTACAAACAAAAAAATTAAAGTCAGGACAATTAGGATAAAGATATACAATGTTATTAGACACAAAAGTAGCACCCAACGCCAACGTGGGGTCATAACAAACACTGTTATTACACATAAAAGTGGTGCCCAACGTGGGGCGTACCTCATTTGATCTTGTTTGATTACTGTTTCATCTGGAAATATTATTAATAATTAACAATTGTATACCTTTGAGGTATTGCTTCATAATTATTTCATCGCTTATTAAATTGGGTGTACGACTATATTTCTATTTTCCTAAGAATAATTTTTGGACTGATTTATTCACAACTGTGTTTTCTTTCGTTTTGGGTAGAGACCCACGACTTCAAAAACTGAGTAAATTGAGCTTGGAATTGTTGATCCTCGACATTTTGTCACTATCAATGCACTGATTTTCTTACCTTGTCTACTCCTTTTTGTATCTTGCGTAAATGAATCAAAAAGTTATTTTAGGATGTCTACGTGGCCCAGTATTTGATATTTGTAAATAGCTTTCAAATTATGGTTGTGTAGTTGTGCTTCAAGTCATACACTATTCGCGGTGGATCTTGGTTAATATTAGGTAGTGCTTTATTCGCATTCGAGAAGAGAAACATAATTTTGGACGGGCGCTACTTTCTAACCTACCGATAAATAATCCGAAGATCCTAAAAGTCTTCTTTGCTCTCACAGGAGCCTTAGTTATTTGAATTGTTGGTCTTCTTGCGTATTTGGCGTATTTCATTTTTGGTAACCATTTTCTTTTTTTTTCTTTTTTTTTTTTGATATAAATTATACAAATATTTTGTTGAGAATTTTCTAATGATATATTATATTTTTATAGGTTGTATATATAATATTTTTAGTTGTTGGTTTAATTTCCTTATAATTTACATATATATTACAATTATCTACGCATATATCACATACATAATGTGCTATCGTTAACTTATAGAATTAATTTTTATATAACTCGGCCTGGCTCGCTCGCGGTAGAGCGGTTTGAAATTCTTTCTTTTTGCCCGCCGCGCCGCATTACAAAAAAAAATGCTAAAAAAAAAAAGATATATAATATTTCACTTACATCATGTTGTCCGTCGGGTACGTCGTCTGTTGGTCCCTCCTTTGTCCGTCGGTAACTGTCCAATGTCCCCTCACACATGCACCACCACGCACTCCGTCTCAGCGGTGGCCTATTTCTGCTTCGCCACTCATTTTATTTACAAAAAAAATGGATATCCAAAGCCAAGTTCTTAAGTCTAGCTTACCACATACACAGACACACAATGGTTGTTACCTCTTCCTTATATCTTTGAGTGCAACGCTTCCTTTGCAGTGATTTCAGTAACATAGGAAGAGGAGAAAAATATAACCAGAATTCCACTGACACACATGCTGAGAAATAATTCGTTCAACCGAATGTCACTCCAGGTCTTTCATTTACATCAATTTATGACAGGAATGAACTGCTGCTTGCCTTACCCACGACTGATTGTTATTATGCTGTGTTGCTGCTAAAGTTGAACTGTCGATAAGTGTTTGTGGATCTGGCTTCTGCTCACAGCAAAGGTGTTGCTGCCTTCGTTGATTAATGGATGGTCAGAAAGGTTGTTGTTCTCTTTTATGTATATATATATATATATATATAAATTTATATATAAACGTTGTGTTAATGCTCCAAATCGCCGCAGAAATTAATTCTGCTGGTAGCTAAGTAGCTGCATGCACAAACGGGTAATCATGTATGGACACACAAATGCGTTAAATGTCGATCGATGTCTTTGACTCCGATATCACACACACTCGTGTGTATATATGCCTACAAGAAATTATGTTTTTTTTTTCGTGAAACGTATCAATTTTAGGTATTCCGTAGTCAAGCAACAATAAACACAAAACTTCACATATATATGTGTATGAAGGTATCGACTTTATTTCCAATTTAAAATTTTAATTACTGTTCAATTTTGTACAAATTTTGATCTATTTTACTTAAGCCACATGACGAAAAACATGAAAGTCTTTTTGATTTTTCCAATATATTTAAGTTAATTAATTGCTTCGTCAATAACAATTTAAGAATTTTTTATAATAAAAAGGAAACGAGCACGCAGGATTTGTAGATAAAAAAAAAACGTGTCAAAAACGCTACAGATGACAACATTAAAGTTTTAGGTCTTCTTCTTTTTTTATTTTGGTGTAAAAGTTTTTATAACGCAATAGTGACAGGAATCCGTTCCTCAGGTACTAAATAGCTATTTTGCGCTTTTCTCCGTTTACCGAAAGATAGAAGTTAGAGTTTTCTTTAACACTTTCTTTTTTATTTTCAATAAAATGAATTAATTTGTCAATAGTTAAACATTTGCATTTTCTGTTTAATTTGAAATCTTTCGTTAATTTTAGTTGTAAATTTTTTACATTCAAAATATTTCACAAACTTCGGTTTTTTCCCAACCACAAATTTGGTGTTGTCATAACTAGTGATTTGTGTTAACTTCTGTGCAATGCGTCTGTTTATCTTGAATTTTAAAACACTACCTTCACTCTTCAAAGCTCTGTTCAAGAACACTCTCAACCCAAAACCAGACAAACGAAAAACACCACCGGTGAACTTTCTAGCCAAAAGGTTCTCTCACTGCTCGCTTCTGCATACCGAAGGGCAAGCCGCTATTTTGCAAAGATCACGCGATGTTGCGTAACGGCATGCCACTATCATGACATTGCGTGCTTAGATCAGACCGACATATTTCCTACCCCAGCTCGGACTATAGTATATATATATATATATTATAGTAGCGCTATAATACCCTACACTAATACTACGCTATACTACATTATATTATATTATATTACCATACACTACGTTAGTACTATGCTACACTATATTATATTATATTATATTATACTGGCATGAATGATGAAATAGATTGTAACGAAAAAAGAATAGACATACCTCCACCTACTACATATATAATATTGTTACAAATTTCCGCTTTTCTAAGATACGGTTCGTGGTAGATCGTGGATATTATTTCCAAGAAAAATGCACTGCAGAATTCTTTTAACGCTAAGTTTCTTTATTTACAATCTATTTCTTTAAGGTAAGGATTATTTGAATTTTACTTTGGCAATACTCTCGACTTTTCAACTAAAATATTCTTTTTCTACTCAAATGTTCTTGTACGACTGACTCTGCTTTCCGCAAATAGTCTATTTATATACATTTTTACAAACATCTTACTATTACCTAACTTACGGCTTAATTTTTAAACCGATTACCTGCATTTCCGCTAATCGTTTTCCTCGCGTCGCGAATGTTACTTCTGCCCAGTATTCATTCCAACTTGTGTATCGGTTCTCACACAGTTGCGCTACCATAGTTTTAATCGTTCTATTGACCCTCTCTGTCGGGTTTTCTTGTAGGAATCTGGATTAAGAGTTGTACTCATTCAACTCACGGACCGGCCTGGCAAGGCTCAAAAAACCATTCTGCAAAGGAGAAAAGATGTTTAGCCGTGACATGACACATTCGCAAGATGCGTCTACACTTCAAACGTTGTAACTTCGAAGTCATCACCGATAATTTATCCGTTAAATTGCTAATATGGAAAATCCAACAGGGATATTGGCCAGATGGGTCTTAGAATTGCAAGAACCATTCAATATCAAAAAGGAAAATGAGATAAAAAAACGCTGGCGCGTTATTGGAGGATTGTCAAATAGCGAAAAATTACGCAATCAGTAGTGAAGAATGCTCCTGGATTGAAAGAAGATTACAAAAAATGCACGAACGTCCTGAAAGATTCCCTGAATACTCATTCACAAATAATCAACTATATCGACATTTACCACAACATTTGCGTGATGAGGAAAATTTCTCGTGGAAACTCTGCATTCCTACTCATCTCCGAAATCGTGTACTATAAAAAAAACCCTAACCTAAAAAAAAATGCTAACACATTTTTGAGGAGCCTTGGAAAATTGTACCTGCAGTCTTCATCGAACTTTTTTGCATGCTGTTAACAATATTGTGACCCCACGTTGGTGTTAGGTTGCCACTTTTCTGCTTCATAACATTGCTTGTCTTTATCCTAATTATCTTGCTGTTAATTTTTCTTTTCTTTTGTAAAATTTTTGGAATTTCGGGATATATTAAAAATTCGTGTTTCTTATCTTTTTTTATCGTAATCAGCAATGGTTGTTTAAATATTTTAAAACTCTCTATTTTAAAATTCTACAATTTTCCCTTTTAAAACTGTTCTTTACTTAAACGGTATTCTTATATGTCTGCTCAAGAATTAATTCATTAACAAATTTTTTATTTTTTCAAAATTATTGTATACCCACCAATGTAAGATAGGGGTATACTCATTTTGTTTTTTTCTTAAATATATGTAACACTCAAAAAGAAGCTTCAGATACCCTATAAAGTATATATGTTCTTGATTAGCATGAAATTCTGAGTTCATTTATCCAAGTCTGCCCCACTGTGTGCCTGTATAATGTGCTGGCACTCTCCTGATCGCAAAAATGAATATATCGACTTAAAATTTTGTAGGAACATTGGAAGTTTCTGCATACAGGTTTGTATTGAAAAATGACCAAATCGGTCAAAGCAGAAGCACGCAGTGGAGCGTAAAATGAACACAAGTCCGTTTTTTGTAACAAAAATTTTTGGATTTTTGCTCGTTACACGGAAATTATAAAAGTTAGAGGGCTGAAATTTTCAACGTTTACTTTACGAACGATGCTACTCCTTACGTGCGAAAACGGAAAACATCTGCCATGGCCGCACAAAGTTATAATTAATTAAATTTTGTTTTTTTTCACTTTTTTGAGGTTTTATGCTTATTCATCATACACCGAACGTTTAAAACCAGTTTGTACACCCCTTAAATTAAGATACATTATCGGCCTAAAAATGCATTCATTTTAAAATGAATATGATAGACACAGCGATTACTTTTTCTTGATAATACTAGCGATATGGGTATAAATATAACTTGGAGAGTAGAACGCGAAAAATGTAGTTGTGGATATGCAAGATTCTGCCCCCGCCGAATACAACTTTCTCGCTTGTTATAAATAGTCGTGTCTTGTTTTCTTTGGAATCTTTTACCTTTCGTTTTGATCCGTTCGTTGATTCATTTGAGATGCAATTTTAGTAATACCTTTATATTACTTTTTACATAAGTAATTTTTCTTTTTCGTCCAGAACAACATTCCCTTACGTTCTCCTCCATATCTTTTATCGAACAAAGTAAAACCCCAAAAAACAAACCAAAAAATCATATTTCGCTGCCAAACTCTAATTAGTGCGTCAACTTGTCTATGTCGGTAAAGCACGATTGCATTCTTTACAAAAAAGAAATTATTAAACCAAAATAAAACATTACAAAACAGGTGTTGTGCGCAACTGTGAACGAAAGCATCAACAGCTGGAGGTGATTAAATGATGCTAATTTTTTACCTTGTAGTTCTTTGAGCTCGTAATAACTTGAGGCATAGGTGGCCCTAAAATTTTGTCTTGTGCTTTCGTTTAGATACATCACAGGAAGGAACAAAATCTGAAATTTGTTTAACCATTTTCAGTCTATAGAGAAACGTCTTTAATCGGAAAATGGTTTTGGCTATGCCCCTATGAGTACTCAATGTATACTCCTGAGCACATTTTATTAAATAAGCTGTAAGATGTGATGGAACCCATAATTACCACGAATTTTTCCCTTCAACCGCGTCTCCCGTAGTCCGTTTGTAAATAAAACCATCTCGAATCTTTACATTCGGTAGTTGTTCTAAACTTGACTGAAACCTGTATCTTAATGACAAATATTGTTGGGATTGAAAAGCAGCAGACGTTGACGCTATTTCTATAGAGTCGATTAACTCTTCTAAGAAGCACTTATCCATTTGTATCCTACAAATCATTCAAGTTGTCTGAGTGAACACGAGACAACATGAGTACCCTTTCGATGCTTAATTGAGAAGTTAAAACTTTGGAATTTTAACGACCATTTAGCCAATCGACCGTGGAGATCTTTTTGGGATATTAACCATATGACGCTCGAAAAGTTTCATAGGCAAGAAAGCTACTAAACATTCTTGTTCGGAGACTGAATAATTTCTATGAGCAGGATTATGCCTATGAGACATGTACGTAATGGAAACTTCTTTTCCATTTTCATTCTTTTGACCTAATACAGCCCCAACTCCGAATTGACTTACATCGCATTGTATAGAAAATGGAAGATTGAAATCTGGGTTGCTTAATTAAGGATCAATATAATTACTCTTTTAGGTTCTTAAAAGAAAGTTACGCTTCCACTGACCATTGAAATATTTTCTTTTTCTTTAACATGTCAGTCAGGTGCGGACGATCATGCGAACTTAGGCGCAAACGGAAACGACGGACGGCGGACGGATTTTGGGAGTCACGAATGGCCTCCGCTTTGTTATGATGGGTTTGAATGGTACCATTACCTCTGAAAGATAATTAATAAGTCATCCAAATAAA
>KK502621.1:110445-125150 GCA_000688735.1 Glossina austeni
ATATCTTCAACAATGCTTATATTTAGCAATTGATTCCGTTCGCAGCTTTGATCTCACCAATGAACTAATCAATAATACACCCGGTTGCAATTTGAGTGTAGAGCAAACTAAATAGTTGAGAGGTATTACAAGTGCTATTCCATCCTACGAAACAGGAATTCAGTAATTCGTCATATTATCGATGCTGGTATCAGTAAACCAATCTAACAAGAACATTTCGCGGCATCACCTGCAGTAGAAAGCCTTCTAGTTGCGCCGATTAATGGACAAGGTGATCCCATCTCATCTACTTAGTCAAGTTCTTGTTTATTTGGATGACTTATTAATTATCTTTCAGAGGTAATGGTACCATTCAAACCGATCATAACAAAGCGGAGGCCATTCGTGACTCCCAAAATCCGTCCGCCGTCCGTCGTTTCCGTTTGCGCCTAAGTTCGCATGATCGTCCGCACCTGACTGACATGTTAAAGAAAAAGAAAATATTTCAATGGTCAGTGGAAGCGAAACTTTCTTTTAAGAACCTAAAAGAGTAATTATATTGATCCTTAATTAAGCAACCCAGATTTCAATCTTCCATTTTCTATACAATGCGATGTAAGTCAATTCGGAGTTGGGGCTGTATTAGGTCAAAAGAATGAAAATGGAAAAGAAGTTTCCATTACGTACATGTCTCATAGGCATAATCCTGCTCATAGAAATTATTCAGTCTCCGAACAAGAATGTTTAGTAGCTTTCTTGCCTATGAAACTTTTCGAGCGTCATATGGTTAATATCCCAAAAAGATCCCCACGGTCGATTGGCTAAATGGTCGTTAAAATTCCAAAGTTTTAACTTCTCAATTAAGCATCGAAAGGGTACTCATGTTGTCTCGTGTTCACTCAGACAACTTGAATGATTTGTAGAATACAAATGGATAAGTGCTTCTTAGAAGAGTTAATCGACTCTATAGAAATAGCGTCAACGTCTGCTGCTTTTCAATCCCAACAATATTTGTCATTAAGATACAGGTTTCAGTCAAGTTTAGAACAACTACCGAATGTAAAGATTCGAGATGGTTTTATTTACAAACGGACCACGGGAGATGCGGTTGAAGGGAAAAATTCGTGGTAATTATGGATTCCATCACATCTTACAGCTTATTTAATAAAATGTGCTCAGGAGTATACATTGAGTACTCATAGGGGCATAGCCAAAACCATTTTCCGATTAAAGACGTTTCTCTATAGACTGAAAATGGTTAAACAAATTTCAGATTTTGTTCCTTCCTGTGATGTATCTAAACGAAAGCACAAGACAAAATTTTAGGGCCACCTATGCCTCAAGTTATTACGAGCTCAAAGAACTACAAGGTAAAAAATTAGCATCATTTAATCACCTCCAGCTGTTGATGCTTTCGTTCACAGTTGCGCACAACACCTGTTTTGTAATGTTTTATTTTGGTTTAATAATTTCTTTTTTGTAAAGAATGCAATCGTGCTTTACCGACATAGACAAGTTGACGCACTAATTAGAGTTTGGCAGCGAAATATGATTTTTTGGTTTGTTTTTTGGGGTTTTACTTTGTTCGATAAAAGATATGGAGGAGAACGTAAGGGAATGTTGTTCTGGACGAAAAAGAAAAATTACTTATGTAAAAAGTAATATAAAGGTATTACTAAAATTGCATCTCAAATGAATCAACGAACGGATCAAAACGAAAGGTAAAAGATTCCAAAGAAAACAAGACACGACTATTTATAACAAGCGAGAAAGTTGTATTCGGCGGGGACAGAATCTTGCATATCCACAACTACATTTTTCGCGTTCTACTCTCCAAGTTATATTTATACCCATATCGCTAGTATTATTAAGAAAAAGTAATCGCTGTGTCTACCATATTCATTTTAAAATTAATGCATTTTTAGGCCGATAATGTATCTTAATTTAAGGGGTGTACAAACTGGTTTTAAATGTTCGGTGTATGATGAATAAGCATAAAACCTCAAAAAAGTGAAAAAAAACAAAATTTAATCAATTATAACTTTGTACGGCCATGGCAGATGTTTTCCGTTTTCGCACGTAAGGAGTAGGATCGTTCGTAAAGTAAACGTTGAAAATTTCAGCCCTCTAACTTTTATAATTTCCGTGTAACGAAAAAAACAGTGTTAAGAAAAAAACAAAATGAGTATACCCCTATCTTACATTGGTGGGTATACAATAATTTTGAAAAAATAAAAAATTTGTTAATGAATTAATTCTTGAGCAGACATATAAGAATTCCGTTTAAGTAAAGAACAGTTTTAAAAGGGAAAATTGTAGAATTTTAAAATAGAGAGTTTTAAAATATTTAAAAAACCATTGCTGATTACGATAAAAAAAGATAAGAAACACGAATTTTTAATATATCCCGAAATTCCAAAAATTTTACAAAAGAAAAGAAAAATTAACAGCAAGATAATTAGGATAAAGACAGGCAATGTTATGAAGCAGAAAAGTGGCAACCTAACACCAACGTGGGGTCACAATATTGTTAACAGCATGCAAAAAAGTTCGATGAAGACTGCAGGTACAATTTTCCACGGCTCCTCAAAAATGTATTAGCATTTTTTTTTAGGTTAGGGTTTTTTTTATAGTACACGATTTCGGAGATGAGTAGGAATGCAGAGTTTCCACGAGAAATTTTCCTCATCACGCAAATGTTGTGGTAAATGTCGATATAGTTGATTATTTGTGAATGAGTATTCAGGGAATCTTTCAGGACGTTCGTGCATTTTTTGTAATCTTCTTTCAATCCAGGAGCATTCTTCACTACTGATTGCGTAATTTTTCGCTATTTGACAATCCTCCAATAACGCGCCAGCGTTTTTTTATCTCATTTTCCTTTTTGATATTGAATGGTTCTTGCAATTCTAAGACCCATCTGGCCAATATCCCCGTTGGATTTTCCATATTAGCAATTTAACGGATAAATTATCGGTGATGACTTCGAAGTTACAACGTTTGAAGTGTAGACGCATCTTGCGAATGTGTCATGTCACGGCTAAACATCTTTTCTCCTTTGCAGAATGGTTTTTTGAGCCTTGCCAGGCCGGTCCGTGAATTGAATGAGTACAACTCTTAATCCAGATTCCTACAAGAAAACCCGACAGAGAGGGTCAATAGAACGATTAAAACTATGGTAGCGCAACTGTGTGAGAACCGATACACAAGTTGGAATGAATACTGGGCAGAAGTAACATTCGCGACGCGAGGAAAACGATTAGCGGAAATGCAGGTAATCGGTTTAAAAATTAAGCCGTAAGTTAGGTAATAGTAAGATGTTTGTAAAAATGTATATAAATAGACTATTTGCGGAAAGCAGAGTCAGTCGTACAAGAACATTTGAGTAGAAAAAGAATATTTTAGTTGAAAAGTCGAGAGTATTGCCAAAGTAAAACTTACCTTAAAGAAATAGATTGTAAGTGAAGAAACTCGAAGTTAAAAGAATTTTGAAGTGTATTTCTCTTGAAAAGAATATCCACGATCTAGTGATACGAACCGTATCGAGAAAAGCGAAGTTCGTAACAATTCGTATAAAAAGTAATATATTGAAATTTAGAACTAAACGAATGTAGAGTAATAAGTTGAATTAGACCCATATTGAATAAAATGAAATACGTATATATTAAGTCTAAACAATGTGTAGCATGACCTAGCTAGCTCTAGGTCGGGAGAGCCGTTGCCCTCAGCCCGTAGTGCCACATTACAAAACCAAAAAAAAAATTAAGAATAAAAAAACTTATGAAACAAATCTGATTTTTAAAGTGCCTACACAATATGGTCTGTCTGGTACGTCGTCCGTTATTCCTTTTTTTGTCCATTGGTAACTATCCCCGTCCCCTCACTGTCCCTCATACGCGCACCACCCTACTCCCCGCCTCAGCGGTGGAATATGCGTAGTTAATTAGCCATCTTTATTGATTCACAAAAGAAAACAAAATGAAAAAAAAAATATATATATATAAAGAAAAGGTACTTGTCACCCTTTCTACCCTTTTTCGTGTCAGCAATCTCCTTTGTAGGTTCGATTCCGTGTCACTATCTGGCAGGAGGCTTCTTATATACACGTCCGGCAGTATGGCATGTGGATATGGATGCGTAGCGATGATTATGGTGATGATAATGCCTATATTTCCGGTGTAACGCAACAGTCGATTTAGACATGTAGCTATCCACTTGAAGCGAAGGTACCGGCAACAGCTGCAGCACAATTAACTTGATGTCACTTAAATGCAGTTCCCAGATTACTTTACAAAAAAATTATCTTCTGATAACAATAAAAATTTTTGCGCAGCCTGTCCTTTGCATTAGTAATTCTCTTTAGACCAACAAACTCAGACTCTCCATCCCTTCTTTACTGCTCGACAGCTAAAACACAATTCACAAAACCACAACCAAAAATTCTTCCTTGCATAATTTTGCTTCTCTTATTTCTTTGCATAGCTAACGGCTAGCCGCTATTTTGCAAAGAACCGCAAAATCATGCGATGCCCCATAACGGCATGCCGTTACTTTTGGTAAAAGCAGACCGACAGTTAGAATTTGTTCGCGGACGTTACAAATGGCCAAGAGTTTGAGCGAACGTCGCGAGGCATCGAAATCGCACTTACAACAATATCAATTTGACATTTCAAAATCAAAGATGCTATTACAATCGCATCAGGAGATCCTGGAAGCATAAAACTAGCTAGTCCTAATTAAACCCTGTGCCTTATAAAGCTCTACGGAAAATTATCGAGGAAAACTTGGTATGTATGGTATAACTATCGCCTAAAATTATGGAATTAATCAAAACAAAGTGGAGGCAACTGGAAGGAGACTTCAACGAGCTGCGCCTGTTTATCCAATACACCACCGTTGATTACGACATATGTTAATGTTTGTCCATTCTTCTTTCCTTAGATCGTGAAGCGCAAACGACGTAAATTCGATGTCACTAAAGCGAAGTTCCGATATAGCTTGGTAAAAGAATGCAATTTCGCCACATCAAAGTCAAAGTACCCTCAAACGTCTAAATCATATAATCACCAAACAGAACGACCACAAACGATGAGTATCTGACGATCACTCTGCTACGTCGTGCTCTATTTTAGCCATCTTATCATCCACGCCGAGTAAGACAGACGAAGTATACAAATGATCTGAGGACATGAGCGTCGATCCACAACCCGATTTTGGGTCCGAAGAGAACTCCGATATTAAATTCTACGACTTGCACGTCTATCCAGTTGAATGCATCGAACATGAAGCTGCTGGATATCGAGAATATCGGAACTGGATCGTCCCTATGTAAGTAGTCTTCTACACCCCAGAGCCACTATATGGGCTAACAGAATACAACGGGAACCGCCCCTTTCAGCAAAGGAACTATCAGCCAAATCGTATTTTGCCAGCTGACACTTCAGATTCCGCGGATAGACACGCAAATCGGACTGAAGACAAAGAACTCCACATTCCTCCCCACATTACAATTGAAGTATCCGTGATTCCCATTAAAACACTCTAATAAATAATACGTTACGGCACATAGCCCTAAGTGGGTTAAGGTTGTACGTACGCGAACAGCTGAAGCTTTATATTGCTTAGTCCAGCGCGACGGTGTTGCGACCATCTCCTCCTGCCTAGCGCGTAGACAAGCGGTTATTGACATAAAACCAAGTAATGCGGGGGAGTCTATAGTACCATTTATTATTTTGAATGCGAAGCAAACGGCAAGAATAAATTTACGTTTTTCAAGTGACGGTAATGATAGCAGAAGCAAGCTATTTTCATGGCGGGAAAGAGAGGTAATGGGGTCCCCACCAAATTCCTTACAGCAACTAGGAAGAATTGCTTTTGAATCTGTATAGCACCTATATGAAGGAGACCACACAACAGAGGCGTACTGGGGTATAGGTCTAACCAAACACATGTACAGCCTTTTCGTAATGGAAGGGTCGTTAAGCTCTGTGGACCACCGCTTTATAAAACCGAGCGCGAACCTAGCTTTGCTTAACGAGAAATAGAATGCCTAAATCTGTGAGCGAACCGACGTCCTCCAACTTGTGCGAGTCAATGAAATACTAAGCAATGAATGACCAGAAAGAAAGCTTCTTACATTTATTTAGATTTAGTTTCATAAAATTACCACCTGCAACCAAATTATTTACGTTAATTTGAAGCTGATGTGATTGCGATTCTATGGAAAAGGAAGAAAACGGTTTCACATTATCAGCATACATTAAGATCCGGCTAGATTTTATCACCGAGGGTAGGTAATTAATGTATAAATTAAACCTACGTGGCTACCTTCAGGGGAGCTTCGTTCAAGATGATGAAGTTAAACAAAACCTTGAATGATCTATTGTGCAGATTTCATTAAATAGAAAGGTAAGTCAGAGGCTTGAAGTTTCAAGGTCAATAAGTTATGGTTAGCCAAATCGAACGCTTTAGTAAAATCAGTGTATATGACATCAGCGCAAGAACCACTAGAAAAGGCCTTGAAAACATGAGAACTAAACTCTAACAGAATGGTGACCGTAGATCTTCCTTTTCGAAAGCCATGTTGAAATGGAGAAATATAACAATTTGCTCGAAGAGTTTAGATCAGACACTCAACTTGGCAATGCCTCTGTAGTTCTCAACGAGTTATCTACTTCCACTTTTGTGAATAGGACTAAGGAGGAAATCATAATATTTATTTGAAAGGGTTGAATTTGATACTTTAGAGCAGTTCAACGAATCATCATGCTTGTAATGAAAGGAAATACACATTGCTGGATGATAAGGATCCTCAGGTAAACTAAAAGTGGAGAAGGATTTTCACTAACCTCGGGGAAATTGGCAAAGCAAAGATCAAGCAGTCTACCATTACAATTAGTAGCCCGGTTGTATTAAACTAAATTATGATCAAATAATTCATTAAAGAACACAACAGCTCTACCAGACGTTGAAGTAGGAATCAAACAGCCAGAACTATCACTGTAACACCAATTGACTTGAGGTAAATTGAAGTCACCAAACTATATCGGTAGGTTTACACTACTTGGCCCCTTCACAAATGAAGGCGGCCTGTTTCTTATATATAGAAATATGCGAACTTGGGGGAATATAGGAGCAGATTACATATAGCTGTTTATTAGGAATTTTTGTTCGAATAGAACGGGGCTGCCGAACATATGGCAATTAAAACACCACCATCAATGCGATTCAATCGGCGCTTTCTGAAAACCTGGAGCGAATTATTGTAGACATCGTGGGTGCGCTAACTTGAATCAACGACTCAGACTTTGAAGAACTGGGAGGTGAAGTACCATACGCCACGCTACGAGTTTTAACTTTGCTAGCTGGGGAAGAAGATGAGTGCTCAATATAACGACACTCATCGAACGTAGTCTTCATTTTTTCAAACTTATCACGCAAGGAGCCGAGATTTTTGCTGAAATCTGGAAAACTATTTCTCGTCTCCGTGAAGAGTTTATAGAAATCAATGTCCCACTTCCTACAGTCAGAACATGACCATCGCAATCCTTTTAAGGGATCCCGGACTATATCTGCAGCACGGCCAAGACCAGCACACTTTGTATGGCAAAAGCGTTCGCAGCAGCACGAGGTGAATCGTTCAGATTCTGTGCCTGTTTTCACACGACATGGTGTAAATACACAATCCCTATCCCATGAAATACAACAGATGGAGATTATGAAGAAAATAAAAGAACAAAAACTAAAAAATTGCGCGACACTAAAATTGTCAGCAAATTAAACCAAACTTCTCACTTTCGTTATGACTGTAAATATAGAGCGACAGCGAAACAGATTGTAAACAGAGATTAACAGACAAAAAAAGAAAGACTTTTACCAACAGCTCCAATTGTTGATTCCACAAAACTAAATTGAATTTCACGCAAAAGGTTAATATATTTTATATAATTTAAGTTATACTTTATTCTTTTAAAGACTTTTATACTTTAGACTCGTAAAAACAAAAAACGCTGAGACATACACTAAGAAATTGATATATTTCTTGCAAAGAATTAAACCGCGAATACAGCGCGCGCAGGGTTGCCAAAGCAGTTTGGTTTACTCATTTTACTATGAGTTTAAAACAGTTTTGTCGCGCTTAAAATAACTGTAATATGTGTTTTAAATATTTTCTTCTATCTATAGTTTCGCTCACTATGCTAATGATTGAATCAAATTGATTCTGGTATTTAACGGGCATCTGCCCAGCGCAGAACGTTTTCAATCGATTGGCTTATTCAATATTAAACCTGCCCTTATTTTGCACAAACGCCGTTGGAACTCTCTTATTTTACTTTCTTTGCATTTTTCCTTCTTTTTTTTGCTAAAGACGAACCTCCTTTTATAATTCTTTACTTTTCTAGCTACCAGGTAGTAGTTTGTAAATAATCGCATCTAGGAAGGATTAGGAAAAGAGAGGAAGAATGTAAAAAGAAGTTTACCGCTGCTGTCACTAAATCAGACGTAGGCCTTTAATATGGACAATGGTAAAAACAAACCCACAGATCCCCCAACGTTATTGTACGCGTTACAGATGTCTCATTTGTTCTTCTTTATCGTTACAACATATTAACACATCGTCAACGTAGACAAATACAAATTCTAAACCATTAAAAACTTCGTTGGTGGGCCTCTGGAAAGATAGCGTTGAAGTCTTGGCAAACTCAATTATGCATTTGTTAATTATATTAACGTTGAGGTCGTGAATTTGCGGAAGTGCATATTTACCAGATAGTTTGACGATGTTAAGTCTTCTGAAATGGCCAAACATCTTGGAAACCAAATGTGAGAGTGAACCACATTAAATTGATTTTATGCCCCGGTTTGGCTCAGTTCCCAAGTAGTAAACACAGTCGGAAACCCCGTTACCATATTATTATTAAAATCAAGAAATCGATATGACTGCAAACAAAAACGTATGATTTGAGAGGTAAAAATAAAGAAATGGACCTTAATATAAACAACAAATGTATGAAAACCAAAAAATTAATTTAAAAGCAAATTACATTTTTGATTAATTATTAAAGCGAAGAATGAAGAAAATGGGTTTAAAATAACCAGCATAGAAGGGACTTCACTGAAAGAGTTAAATAAAGCAAAAGAGTGAAACTTTATAAGTAGCAAACCATATTTTAAATTTAAAAGAAATTATATTTCATGCTTGTACTTCTTATCTTTTAGAATACTATTAATTATGAATGCAAATTTCAAATCGGCTAACAAAGAAAGTTTAAGTGAATACAAAATAAGCATAAGTTAGATCAATAACTTCAAAATTTTAAATAAACTGTCTGCATTTTTTTTCTATGTGTTTTGGTTTTCGTGTTTGCATACATAAAACAGCATATGATTTGCCAAACCCTCCAGAGACTCGTAAAAAGTCAGCAAAATTGAAGTTCTATTCCATATAGCTGTTGAGTATGTTGATATTTACAATACATATCTATAATTGGCAATCTTGATACAGAGCTTATTTTTGAGGTCATCGTAACGTATGTATATATAAAGAATGTATGTAGACAGAAAAAAACAATCTAAATATCGTACGTGGAACTATATGTGAATATATATAAGGCACATGAAAACATGATAACAAAGCGAGTAATAAATATATAGTATAGTAAAGGGTATAAAGAATATAGTGTAATTCAAGGCAGACCGATATATGTATAAGATATATAAGTAATTAGTATAAGATGGGTATGTATATGTGGAAGAGTATAATGGGTTAAGCAAATGTGTACATGGGAATCTAAGAGTTTTTATATAGATATACAACATAATATATTTATGCCATCGCTGTGTATAGAAATATTTCAACGAGGCGTTCATATACGTTCTCTAGCCACGTGAAATAGAATAGAATATTTAGTGAGCTTCCTTACACGTTAATCGTAGTAATGCTATGGTTCAAAACTGAGCACAAGAAGATGGAATGGATAGGGCAGAAGACGGACCAGAAACCCCAACATTAAAAGAAATTCATCAAAAAGAGAGCAAAAAACGCCAAAGATTTTGAGAGCAAACGATGCTGGTGAAACCTCTGAAGTAGTAAGTGAAATATTTAAGAGAAGGAAATCCAAAAACTGCGAGTGGCGTTAAGAAAAGTAAAATTAAAAACTTTGAAAACAGGCTACGATAATGGAGTATAATAATATGATAAAAAATATTTCTTGGGAATTGGTAGAAGGTTTGAGCAACATAAATGTTGTCGGATGTAAATAGGTTTTTATCAAAAAATTTAATTAAGGTGGTT
The DNA here is from genome assembly GCA_000688735.1 of Glossina austeni. Taxonomy (NCBI): domain Eukaryota; kingdom Metazoa; phylum Arthropoda; class Insecta; order Diptera; family Glossinidae; genus Glossina; species Glossina austeni. The sequence goes on from KK502621.1 coordinate 120,719, forward strand.
CGATAAAAATAAAAGTCACGGCTTGTTGCACAAGGTTGTTTTCAAAAGCTGAATATATACCATATGCTTACTTTTAACAAAATCAGTTCGCTACAAACTTCACGTCAATCATCTATATACTGCCGAAGCGTACTTACACGTAGTTTGAAAGAAGCAGTTTTAACGCAACAACCTGAAACTATTAAAGATAGCGAACATCCAATTAGAGTGTGCCGTCCGAAAAAATCATTACATAGTTTGGAGCAGGGAAGGGTACATAAAAATTGATGATACTTTGCTGAAATTTAAACGTTGTCAAACACATCATTGCGTATATGTTTCGTGAAATACTGACGGAGTAAATATAATACCGTTACATGTTGACCACGTATTCATATATGTACAGATAAATATTTTTCTATACACTACAAGAGTGCGCGCAGTACCAATAGATAAACTCTGATAATTGACGTCGCGTGACCTAACACTTGCACTTTGCAACCCTTTTATGTGGGCTTGTCTTTTTATTAGTTATATTTACAAATGGGTTTTGATACATTAAACATAGTTAAATTCATGAAAACCGCAAATCAGCTAATCATTTTATTTTGAAACAAGCTATCTTTTATCACGGGATTATGAATTAAATCATTTGATTTCTTTATTGCTATGCACTAAAGTTTAATTTTCTTGCACACGTGTATGTAGTAGCATTTGAAATAAATTTTATATTGTCCCCAATTGTTGCGTCACTTTATTAAAACTAACTATTGCTTGTTGGACGAACATTTACTATTTAATATATTGGGGTAGCCAACACCTCGGTTGTTGTGAAGCATTGTCAGATATAACATGTTCAGCCATTGAATTAATATTACAATTTAATATAAGGAACATTGCAACGTCCACCTATACTAAACTAGAGTAAGGGCATTTTGTCGGTCTGTGTTCACCTTTGTTCTCTGCACATTGAAATAATGGAATATCGCTTATGCATTTTTTTCTAGTTCTTTTTCTTAGGCAAAGTTCCTTAATAGAGAAAGAGTCCAAAGTCCGTCTGTGCAATAGAGGGATGAGGTTTGCTTTATGCAACTGGTTTCTAGTAGAGAGGAAGCAACAACACATCGAAGCAAACATAAATTTCGAAAAACGAATAAAAAGTATGAACAAAGGTTGCCTAGCCAATTGCTAGATTTGTTAGTTTTTAAAATTGCTTTCAAACGACATCCAAGTGCACTTTGTTATATTTTTACTTTTTTTTTTTTATTTATTTACTTACACGGCACACTCAACTAAAATAAATCAATAGCCGAATTCTTAGAAGTAAATCTTATACTATTTATTATTGAAACCAGTCTAAATAAATAAATAATTAAATAATAATTCATGTATAAAAAAATTATATAATTAATAATGTAATTATACATAATTACATTTACATTTATTCAGCTTAGTAAACATAAAGCGCACAGAGGAGCGGTTAGGGACGTTAAAGCGTATCTCATCAAGTAATATGGACGAATCGATAATACAATTAACTAATTTAATTAAGAAGGAAACATCAAGAATAAATTCACGTTTCTCTGCAGCATACTTAAAGGGCTCTTAACAAAATCTGACTAGCTCGCCGAAATAGGGGGGTTCACAAGGGAAATTTTCCTTACAGAATTTTTATAATTTTATGTGATGTAAGTGGAAGTGTAGTGTAATGAGTAAAATTACTTCGCCAGCCAGTAACCATCCAAACAAATTAGTTAACAAACATTTTGATATTTACAACAGGCCACTTAAGCCACTTAATTCACGGTTTAAATTACAAATAAGTTATTAGTCATAAACTAATTTAATTAACAATAAAATCCACTTACCCATTCAATTACACTCCGAATTCGTATTATTGAATAAAGGCTTAAAAAAAACCTTTTTAAAAACAAATTAAACAAGTTAAACTTAGTTTGGCAACTCTGCGTGCGCGGTATAGTCATTTTTATTTTTACGGCAATTGGTATTTTTTATTTCTTTTAATTTTTGTGGCTACTTAGCTTTTTCGTTGTGCTAAATTATAAGAAATTGTAAGGTAAAGTGAGTGTATTTAAAGTAAGAGGAATACATTTGTCTTCTTGCTTTAATTCATTTGGTTTTTGCAAGCAATAATTGAGCTCTGTATAAGTCTCTCTTTTTGTTGTTGTTTGTTTTGTTCTACTTTCTCTCTTTTTTTTTTTTGGTATTTGCAATTTTGTTTTCCCTTCGCTCTCTTAGCACAGTGGTTATCGTAACTGAGAAGTTTACTCAAACTTGCGGATAGTTAGTGCCGTTGATTTATTTATTTTATTTGCTCGTGGACATGGGTTGTTTATATACGCCTTGTCGTGCGAAAACGGGCCCAGAGTCCGAACGTTTCATTTCTTGTTGGCTTTGTGATCGTTTTTGCCATGCACAATGTGGCGGTATTATCGGCCGTGCAACTGACGCAGTCGCTCATCCCTCGAAAGGTTTACGTTGGTAGGAAGCGGGATATTGACTTTTACAAACTTTTCACGGAAACGAGAAATGGTTTTTCGGAATTGAGTAGAAATCTCTGCTCCTTATATGAGAAGTTTGAGCTGATTATGTCTAAGTTTGATGGGTGCCGTCTTATTGAGCACTCATCTTCTTCCCAGCCTAGCAAAATACCAACTTGTAGCGTAGCGTGTGGGACGTCACCCCCGATTCCTTCTAAACGTGGTTCGCTGGTACAGGTTGACGCTCCCTCTAACTCCACACCGAAAGTCATCGCTTCCGATACTGTTGAGTCGGTCGGTAACAAAACAGTTACAAACAAGCCGGCAAGTTCTTCTGCTTTAAGTTATGCTCAAGTGGCAAGTGTATCCCCTTCTAGTCCCATCGCTCATTCTATTTAGGCGTCTTCTCCTAAAAATAATAATGAACAAAATAAATTATCCTCTCCCACTGGCGGTTCGAATGCTGGTCAACAAAATGGGCATGTCGCACAAGCTGCTCGTGCAAGTGTGGTAACCCCCTCAATTTTTTCCCCATCTCATAACGCCCCAGCCGTGAACCCTACTGTTCCTAGTAGTAATGTCATTTGTTTGACGGCAGTTCCTGCCAGAAAAGCAATATTTGTGTCAAGACTGGCACCTGAAACATCGGTGGATAACATAAAAAGCTATCTGGCGGCGAAAGTCCCATCAGTCAACTTAAAGTGCGTTAGCATTTTCAAAATGTCTCCTTCTCAATCTAGAGCAATCTCCTCTTTTAAAATACTTGTTTCGACTGAAAACAGTGATATGTTGTTAAATAAACCACTGTGGCCAGTGGGATGCTTAATTAAGGAATTTATTCCCCGTGATCGACCTCGTAATACCAAAGCAGTGGTCCCGTTGCCTTCAAAAAACTAAATGTTTCTTCAGGCCCATTATATCTCATTTATCAAAATGTTAGGGGCCTAAATTCAAAAATTCTTTCTACTTTCCTAAATTCAGTAAGCACGGAGTTTTTCTGTTTGGCCTTCACTGAAACTTGGTTAAAACCAGATCTTCATTCGTCGGAATTTTCCCATAATTCTTTCCAGGTGTTCAGAAGTGATCGATTGAATAGCATTGGTGGCGATGTATTAATCGCCATAGCTGCGTCAGTCCCGTCCAATTTAATAAAATTTCCCACTCCTGACGTAGAATTTATTGCCATTCGAGTGAAAATGCCTGATAAACAGCTATTTATTGGCTGCTCCTACATTCCCCCAAATTCTGATATCTCCATATATAAGAAGCAGGCTGCTCTCAGCCAAGCAGTCTAGACCCACTGATTTTGTCGTTGTGTTGGGAGATTTCAATCTGCCTCAAGTCACTTGGTGTAACAGTGAAAGTTCTGGTTGTTTAATTCCTACTTCAACATCTGATAGAGTTGTTGTGTTCTTTAACGAATTATTTGACCATAATTATGTCAATATAACCGTACCTTTAATTGTAATAGTAGACTGCTCGATCTCTGCTTTGCCAATTTTCCCGAGATTAATGTTAATCGTTGTCCACCTTTTAGTTTACCTGAGGATCCTTATCATCCAGCATTTGCTTTCATCACAAGTATGATGGTTCGTTGAACTGCCTTAATATTCCAAATCCAACCTTTCTAGCAAATTTTATGATTTTCGTAAAATCAATATTGTCTTGCTAAAAAATCATCTCTCACATATGAGGCTTGATTTCTCAACTGGAAGTATTGAAAGCGTATTGTCATCGTTCTACAATACATTAAATCTAGCTATTGCTGCATCTGTTCCGATTAAGCAGTGCCGACCTTCGAGTAGATGTCCCCCATGGTTTAATAAAACAATTAAATATTATAAGAATAGGAAAAACAAGCTTTTCAAGAAATTTTCGAAAAGTGACTCTTCTTTAGACTATTTCGCTTACTCAGCCTACTTACTCAGCATAGAATTAACTCCTTCAATCAT